>MU226473.1:169368-193092 GCA_018584345.1 Thuja plicata
AAAGTGGCATAGAAAGAAATAAACATATGCTAACTAGGTGCTTTGAAGCATTAAAGTAGTGTACTTACCTTCTCATTGCTTGAATTATTTTATTTCATTCACTACTTCACTTTGTTTTCCATGATAGAGTCAGTGAGGCGCTACAGGCTTGCTTTACAATCTGGATGCACCTAAAATCTAACGAGTTTGAGGGAAAAGGGAGAAGGATATGTTGAAAGGGAAAAAGGTGATGCACCATATTGATTGTGGTTTTTCTCACTTCCTATGACTGTACATACTATCAATAATACACCCAAATTACACAGATCTTAACTCTAATCTACCCTCCAAAGAATCGTATGCAAGTTAAGACTATTGAGATGTTGTATGGGAGATAGTTCTCACGATGCAACATCCATAAGAAAAACAACACAACATATAAACATGAAAAACATAGGAGAAACAATTAATACTAGGCAAGAAACCTGCACATGATAATCAAATGGCAAGATAAGGCAAAAAAGAGATTTCTATTAATGCATGGCAAAATAGGAAATTATAGTTGCAGAGCCTATAATGTATAAACTTTGCCTTTATAGATTAGGCATAACTCAAAATAATCACATTTGAGTTCAAAATCCATTGACGTTGAGTTATAGAAAGAGAACAAACCAAAAGAAATGTGATCTCAAAAGTGATAGGAAGAGGTGACCACAATGAATGCTTGCTAGAAAATAATGTTCCCACCACCAAAAACAACCCCCAACAATAACTATAGACTCCAAAAGTCATTGTGTTGATCTTTTTTGGCATGTAGAATCTAATAGAGAGTTAACTATGAGCGTAAATGAGTCATGTAGCGACTGTAAAGATCATATTTTACCCATAGAAGTAATGTTGCCATTGGAAGTGGTTGGTAGTAATAGAAAAGTCGATGGAAGTAGATAAGAGTGTTAATGCTCTAATTTTATGGAAGCCTTTGTCGCTGACAACTACTCTGAAAAAACCTATGCATTTGGCACCCAAACTAATTTCCCTCCCTGTCGGCACAAGCTTCCCCAACAAACTCTGTGTCTTGGCATTATTGAATAGTCTCCCTTGATCATCAGGCCAAGTTTCCCTAAAATCCAAACATGTCTATTGAGCAGGTCAATCTATAGTAAAAGGCAAACAAACATCGGTGAAGCACCCGAGAAATCTCGTCGATGGCCACTGCATTCCTGGCCCTCAAGAAAACATCATTGGAAAGACTTCTGTCGATGTCCCTTTGTTATGTCACATAGGAATTTTGTTGCAGGTCATCAGCAAGGCCTACCTTGATGGAATCCATCAGGGTAACACACATCATCGAAAGGCAGGATTTATCCCCTTCCAATAGCCCAATGAAAACTCCACTGACAAGACTTACCCTGATGAAAACTTGTTGGGGTAGCATATCCCATAAAAATTCACAAAATCGTCACCCCTAATGCCTGATGAAGCTTTTATCACCAAGACATCTACCGATGTTCCTTCACTTTATACTAAAAAAATTATTGGCACAACCAAAGACCATATACCCCGAAAATGGTATCCTCGCCTATTGATCAATCTGTTGGGATTTTGGGGAATAATGGACTTACAATACCGAAATACAACTTTTAGCTTTGTTGAAGCACTGCAAGACTATATCAGTGGAATTTGAGAAATGTTGCATCAATATGCTTGATCTGAAGCATTATAACTAATTGGCTAAAAAGACCTGCACTATATGACCTCTTATGATAAGAACAATCTAGAGGATTAATGGTGGACTGAAAAGGTCAACATTTTTGGCAACTTCAGGGGAATATGCCTTCTATGTGTTCCAGATCAATAGCCTAGCAATCCATTGGGCATGGAGTCACTTATGAAAATAGAGAACTGACCCTTCTATAACTAAAAAAAACTGTGTATCAATAAATACCTTCATAGGATTAGTTCAATCAATTCAACTCAAAAACATGAAAGATGTAAGCTAATTAGAACTTTGAATTGACGAAATTGATAAACATCCTATGGTTCTCTAGTTAGAAGGACAATATGAATTCTCTCAAATTTGCAAAGCATTCCTAAAGTGACAACCTCTAAAACGAGAGTGCTAAATTATCTATATGATACAAATTATGCATAAAAATGATGAATTATGATGTTTAATTAATCTAATTATGCTATTGAATTCAAAAAACTTTAAATAATGGATGCAGATTTACTATAATGATGATGAAAATGGCATTAGATGCAAAGTGGTGTGAGTAGATGTGAATTGGTAGTAAAGTGGCGATTTGCATTGAGAAATGCCTTCTATTTATAATATTTTTCCAAGGGTTGGGGGTAGAGTGATTGAACCATGATTAGATAAGATAGGTTGAGTTGTGTTTCAAATAGGGGGACAAGATGACAAAATGAGTGGTGAGGATAGAAAATGCTAAATGAGTGGCTAAGATAGAAAAGCTTGGAGTGATCCATGTGCTCTCAATCCTCTCCTCTTATTAGCTAATTGATTTTTGTCCCTTAGTGGTTGTTGAAAGAAATTAGGACGTAATTAATTCAAACAGTTAATTAAATTAGCCATGTAGGGGAATTAGATGGGCTACATTTGATTTATTTAATTGAACTATATAACTGATTGATTAAATCAATTACATAGTTTATTTAATCTCTTTTACCTTGTATTTAATTAATTAATGGCTTTCATAATCAATCCACGATGTTGACTTTATTTGACCACCTTGACTTTGGTTGACCAATTTAGGGTGTATACAAATGACCCTCTTTGAATCAATGTGTGAAGTATTTTTTTTCAAAGAAGACTCGATGTTTGATGTCCTAATATTCGATATGATATCCAACTTTTATATAGATATTGATGCTTGATTTAATGTCTATTATTGATTTGATTGATGTTGATATTTGATGCAGATTTGATATCTAATGTAGATTTGATTGATGTTGATGTTTGATGTAGATTTGATGTCTAAATCCACCTCGATATGAATCCTTGATGAAAAATTCATTGATGCAAATTTGATGTCTGATGCAGATTTGATAATTTTGCAACCTTGATATGAATTCTCGATGGAAAATTCAGCTTGATTTTGATGCTCCACTGATGATTTGATCAATTTTGATTGAATGATAGGATGTTTCCCCTGATGATGAAAAAACTATTATATGAATCTTTGATTTGAATCCTTGATGTTGATATGAAGCCCCATTGGGAAATGAATCAAAATTGTATTGAACAAGTTGGATAGTTTGTGGAATTTTGAATTGGATTATGATTTTGATTTGTTTCCCAATAACAATCAATTTTGAATTATGCCCTAGTTGGATTAGATCATGGATGTGTCTAAAAGACTAGATTGGATGTATTTTTTATGAACATGACAACATTTATCGATGTATATTTTTATGTCAGATGATAGTATTTGATGTTTCAACCTCAAATTCTAGAGAGTCGAAAATAGATGTGATCACTGAGATTGATAGAAATCTCAATTGAGTAGATATGATGGATGATTTTTGATGCTTGACTAATTAAGATGATCGATAAATGATTGACTGATTGATGTTTGATTTGATAGGATTACTTTGATTATTGATGATGTGGGATAAAGTAGATGTACTGATAATACATGATTAGGGATTGACGGGACATGTGATATAGGTGGCATCATTTTGATGAGTCATCCTATAGATTCAGGAGATAGCAATGATATCGGATTGTGATGATGTATACATGTATTGATATCTTTAGGATATTTATGTACCTTTGATGATCATATTGAGCATGATTTTTTTATGATGGATACTTGACATTTGATGACATTGATTAGGACTTTGATTATATATTAATGGACTTGGACACTCTCACCCTTGATACTTAATGATTTTTATGATGTAACCTTGATTAAATTTTCACCCCCTTTGAGAAATCCCATACCAACTATAATGAAATATTAATCTAAAATGAATGCAAGTGCAACTAAGTCTGTCACTTATCACAGGATCCATTTATTTTTGCTAATTTCATCATTGAGCTTTTCGGAACATGAAAAGGTATAACCTTCATTGGCTAGATTTTCAACCATGATTGTATGAATACCTATTGTGTTGTATTTCAATTACAAAATTTGTACAACTCTCACTGGTTAGATTTGTAAAACCACAAGAGTATGAATACTGCTTTCGTTGGATTCAATGTTGCAAGTGGATTTTGGCATTAAGATATGAGTAATCTAAATGTCCAAGGTATCTATTTTCATAAATAGACAAAGTTTTGATCCATGTTTATATACAAATTTCCTAGATGATTCTTTGATGATCATGGCATTAGACTAACTTGCATACTTCTATGAATCAACCTCACAAGCATAAATCAAGAAAATATCATGTCTCCATCATTGCTTATCTAGTCAAATACATAATTGATTTTCTAAAAAGACATGATACAAAAAAATTTCATCCATGTTGATATGTGTTCACATTGTTTGATTTTGATGTTGTAGCTTAGATTTTTATGTGCTTTAGCTTTCGAATTTGATATGAGTCAAGAATTTGAATGTGTAAAATTTGATGTTTGGATCGATTGGAAAGTGTCAGAAGTTCTAATTCTTGATTCTTGATCAAGTGTGTTGGAGTCCTACTTGTGTTTTTTCTTATGATGAGCTCCTTGAGTTTGAATTGTGCCCCTATTTAGATTTGATAATGATAATGGATCAAGGCAACTTTGAAACCACGATGAAAGCTTTGTTAGGCAATGCAACTTGGAGGATTTATTAAAATTTTATGATATTTTTTTTAAAGATTTTTTTAATCTTTTTTTTTGGGATTTAAAAAAAAAAAACTTAAAAAAAAAGATTGATCACTAATTCTCAAGCAAGGTCACTATAGAGGAAGAAATATTAATAATATAATGTAATATAAAGAATAAAATGGATGTGAAATGATGAGAATGATTGGATAGATGGGGAAGGTAAGATTATTCTTTTAGCCCCAAATTCACAAAGGAAAGATCCAAATTGATTAACCACAAGCAATGGTCAATCCACAAATGAAATAAGAAGAAAGAGGAAAACCTTACATTACCGTTTTGGGATGAAGAGTGTGTAATAGATTTGAATTGATTAAAACCTTAATTGAAATGAATTGAAGACAAGTACTAACCTCAAAGTATAGCAGAACTGAAAATTGTTGTTTTCTGGTGTATGTACCAAGTTTCGGGCAATTCTGCAACCGGATCTGGAACAGAAACACAAAGACAGAGAAAACCATAAATATTTTCCTTTTCTAAGCAAGGTTGACCTTGACCCAAATATGGGGGTGCAATTGCACCCCTTTATGTTGACCTTGACTTGCACTGCTCTAACAAAAATTCTATTCACGGATCCTGAAAGTTGGCCAAAAAGGGTATCTAAATATGCTCTATAATTGATTGTCTCGTACTTGTACTTGCAAGAAAAATGGTTTTGTTTGTTGGGGGGAGTGGTTTTCCTTAGTCAAACCCCAGTTTTGGAATTAACCTTAAAATATAATTGAAATTGCAGAGATAAACAAAGTAAATAGAACAATTCACCTTGCTTATGTTGAAACCCTTGTGGAGGATTTGATTCCTTGGATCCAAAAGTATGGATGCTCCAAATGAATGTAGAATGTAAGATGTAGAATTTAGGATGTCTCAAATCAATTGTCTTTAGATCTTCAACACCAATCTTGAATGGATCTTGGAATAGGAAGAAGATTGCATGGATTTGGATGGAGAAATCTTCAACAAGAGAGCTCCATAGAGCTTTGAATCCTTCAATGGATACCAATGGATCTCCTTGATGAATTGATTGCTTGAATGTGCTTGAATTCTTGAATGCTTGAATGTAGATGATTCCTTCAATATGTTATGCATAGAGTTTGGATGGATGAAATTGCTTCTTGCGTCTTTAGTCCTTAGTGCTTGTGATTATGATTATGATTGTGATTATGATTGTGATCAGAAAATGAAAGGAAAAAGGATTTCTTATATACAAGTCTAGGAAAAACTTCTAGAGAGGTTGACATAGGAGAATTAAATTCCAATTAGTCTCATAACCCTAGAAGTGGACCTATATTAAATATAATTTTAAGATTCGTTACCTCAAAGACCGAAACAGCCGACCCAAAAGCGGGAATTAAATCTTTCCAAACCCCAACATCCGAAAACTTTGGAAACTTGAAATTTGGACCCTGGGTTAGGGTCGAGGTCGACCTTGACCAAAAATATTGACCTTGAACCTGAGGTCAAGAACCTCAAATTTACAGAGCAGGATGCCAGAAGTAGGCCAGAGAGAAGTGGAAAATAGGGCAGAATAGGGAGAAAAGGCAGATCCAAGTCAAAGACCCATACAAGGCGTTTGACATGACCCCAAACTACTTAATCACAGGGATAAAATAGTCCAAAATGGAAGTGCTTCTATTATCTGATGATACAACCACTTTTATTTGTCCCTAATGGTGTAGGGAATTACGAGTGAATGGATGAGAAAATTGGATATGAAAAAAATGGAGGAAGTGTGTATAATGTGACCCTCAGGGATGGTCTCTATAAGATTATCCAAGCTTAGGAAAAAGTATATGGAAATGTAGGCTAATGAGGGGTGGCTTTAGATAGCTTATAGGGAAATGACATGATGCAATGAAAGGCATGTGTGGTCCAAAGGAGTGGACGTGGTAAGAGGCTTTTGAGAATGTGTTTTGCATTTTTTATGTCCTTCATTTTGATCAAGACCATAGGGTCATTTTGGATAGGATGTGGATACAATAGTACGATCAAGATAAGGGTCAATGGAAGCCACAAGTGGATGGTTTGGAATTATTGTCAAGATGCTTAGGGATAGAGAGGGTTTATTTGGGATAAGAAAGATCATGATAGGGTATCATGGATGCAACATGTGAATAGGATAATGTAAAGGATAACAGGCATCAAGATACTTGATGCTCATGGATATGTTCAACCTTATCAAGATCAAAGGTGAAAGAGGGAATACATATGCAAATAGGATAAATGGTAGGATATGGAAGATGGGGGATATGATGGATAACATGGTTGATATATCATCGATGAAACTTGTCCCCCAAGTGTAGAGTACAAGAAAGTGGATTATAAATGACACCTGTTTGCCAGGTTTTCATCATGTTACTTTCCCAAGGTGCCACAAGAAGTGGTTTTCACCATAGGATGGATTTATTTCTCTTCGCTTTTTTTTTCTTTTTCTTTTTCTTTTTTTTTTTTTTCTTTTTCCCTATTTTTCAATATTTCTCAAGAGTATTGATCTTTGGATAATGCTCCTTTGAAAGATATGATATAATGGCACATTATTATTTAAGGTATGTCCAAAGATGCTGATAGGGTGATAGCAAGGAGAATAATATGGAGGATAAGGCATATGGTGGCTAAGGATTCTTGTGATTGGATAAGGGGATGAAAGGATGACAAGTAGGTGTTGGGTAATGGATGGGATATTGGAAGCTTCATGTAGGGGTAGATGGAAATGGTGGAAAGATCAACTTTGGAATACACCTCGAAGAGTGATGAAATGATGGAGGAATAATAGATGAAGAAGGTGTGGATGTATCTAAGGTAGTGGATTTTGGGATATAGGAACCCAAAATAGAATTGGAAAGTGGAAAATGTTTGGAAGGATATGGAGTGAAAGCCTTTGATAGTTTGAATGTCAACTCAGATTTTTCTTTTGTGTGCAAGTATTTCAAAAGTGACTTGGGAATCCACATAACTATTGATTTTTATTTCTTTTGTGATGCCTTGGAATGCATTTCTTCAACGAGGGATTTTGGAACCCACATTTTCTTTGATCCTTCTTTTTTCTTGGTGGCTCTTTGTGGCCTTTCGGATATTTCTTTTCGCTTGGTGGACTTTTGCAACCTTTTGGATATTTATTTTTCCTTTTCATTCACATGTCAATTAGATTGGACACATTGATCTTTGTACATATGTGTATTTTTGGATTTAAGATTTTCACATTTGACATCCATGTTGCTTCCAAAGGTTTTGGGGTTCATGAATGGATAGGAATGATATGGAGGGTTCATATGGATAGGTTCTTGGAAGTTTCTCAAGTATGTGTCCCTTCGTTGATCTTGTTACATGGTAGGGTAAGTGGATGGATAGCTAGGAATGATAGGCATTGTGAATTTAGGGATATAAGGGCCCAATATGGATTGAAGACATGAAGACTTTAGCTTTGGGATATAGGGACCCAAAATGGATTTTGAGGATGGTGAAGGCATATGGTTACATTTTAATGGAGGGAGATAAGGTGTGAAAGGGATATCAACATATTTATAGTGATCTATATTTACAAGACTGTCATTTTTAAGATTTATATTTATATCAATAGGCTCGTGAGTAGTTTTGATAGGAGCAAATTTGATAGGAGAAAATTAAGCTTGAGGGGATTTAGTACCATGAAAGGGATTAGAAGGAATGATAGGTGCTTGAGGTATATATGGATGATCATGATGAGGATGTAATGGGATAATTTGATCTTGACATTAAAGAGTATTATTGGATGGCATGGGAATGTAGATGGATCTGGTAAGAGAAGGTATGGAGATGGAGGTAGAGAGGGTACTTTTCTCTTTGTTTTCAATAGGCTCATTATAAGTGGTGGAGGGAATAGCTTAATCTTGCTTAGGAGGTGGATAATACATTAAGTTTGGAGGGATACTTTGTGCTTGACATAGAGGGATATAATCTTGGAAGAAGTGCAAGGTTATGAGGGGATCATCATAAGACTATGGATACGGGACCTTTGTCAAATATTGGATAAGAATGGATAACATCTTGATCTTGATCTTTAAAAATACTTGTTTCTTCGCACTTTGGATTATTCTCTTCACATGGATTCACTTATAAGGACACAGTAGGAGTTTGTATATGCATGGGGGATCCTTGAAGGGATGATGAAAGATCATTTTGAATAGGAATGATAGGCATTGAAGTACATGAAAGTTTGAGGTCTAAGATCTTAGAAGCATGGAAGAAATTTGGAGCATTATGTAAAATATATTGGATTTCTTTTAGAGGAAACCCTTGAGGGTAGACATATTCAACATGGAAAGTATAATTATTATCCTCATTGTTTTATGGAGAGATTTTGACTAGTTTTGATGCTTTAGGGGATGGAGGAGCAATGGAAGAATTAGAGGCTGCATCAGGACCATTACTAGACATAGGTTCATGGTTTAGATCTTGCTTGAGAGTAGTATATTTTTCTTCCTTAGATGAATCATTAGGATTTTTCACTTCAATTATGTTATTATCAATGAGATCTTGGATTTTATGCTTCAATTCCATACAATTTGAAGCTTCATGTTCATTATGTCTATGATATGTACAATAATTTCTGAAAAATACAAATCTACATGAAGTGACTTGAGGCAATGTGATGAGGTTATTTTCAAGGAGCTCTTCAAAGTTTGATACATAAGATTGTACCAAAGGAGTAAATGATTTATCTAATGGACATTTAAATTCACTTGTGATTGAGAAAGAGATGTTGGATTCAAGATCATGATGGTTTGATTTGTTGTTTTCATATGATTGATAGATAATACTCTCAATGGAATCTGATGTAACTTCCTCTTCATTCTCTTGATCAAAGATAGGATGGCCATGGAGTTATTTTTTTTATTAAAGATGAGATTGTCATGCTTAGATGCCTCTTTGTTTCAAGAATGGGGAGGCATGTTTAGATCATGATTAAAGAAAAAAGGACAAATTTATGTTAATGAGCATTCTTTGGATGGTGTATCCTTTTCTTCCTTTAGGTCTTGTATTTGTGATTACAAAGATTGAATTCACTTTGTGAGTCTAGACCATTCATTCTTAGTCATGGTATGATTGTCTTGATGTTCTTGTCTAGGTTATTGAGAAGGTGTGGTCTTTTGAGCATAAATTACTTTTCCCTATGCAAGGTTATGTCTTCTTGTAAAGACAATTTGATATGATGGGATCTTGTACAAACTAGTATGGAAAAAGTTTTGGATCTTTGTTGAAATAGTATCCTTTTGAGAAGAATGACGATGTTTATAAACTTTGGATCTTTTAATGGATGTTGTTTTCTTTGAGATCGTGTTTCATCGAGCATAGAAGTCACAAATACACATGTTTTCTAACCTTTAAAAAGTTACACAAAAAAGTGTATATTCTTGAATGTTTTAATAAGGACTCCATAAGAAAACACTGCAATTAATCTACATATGGTAAATTTGGTTCAACATGGCTTAAAAAGGTAGGCTTGCTAATTTAAATGGGTTTTAATCAATTATTCTATTCAAACACATCTTATGAATGTATTACAAGGACTCATGGTAGCATAAAATATATTTAGGTCATATAGACTGCAAGAGGAGACCAGACATAAGATACTTTTTTCCCTTCGAAGCATTAACTTAAAGAAGGTTTTTATTTATAGTGGATTGTAAGAAGATGAATTTAGCTCTATTTCCACTTTAGGATGTCCCTCTCACTGGGTATGTTAAAGAAAGTGTTGGGAAATGAGCCTTCTAAGTTTCAATTTTGACTAGCATGTTCGTGAAAGCAATGAAATGAAATACAAAGTAGGTCTAGGAGTTTGATCACCCTAAGAAGGATGAGAGCATATCCCTATTACTTTCCACTTCCAAAAAAAATTGATAATTTTTTTCTTTCCAAGCCCTTAACCTATGGAATTAGAGTATGTCTAGCATTTTGATCAACTTAAAAATTTGAGAGCATAGGCCTAATTCTTTTTATTCACCAACAAATAGGCTTTATTTTAGTGTTTGTTCATTTCTTAATGTTTCTTTTTATTGTCCAATTCAACATGTTTAACATTTTGATCATCTTAAAAGATGAGAGCATATGCCTAATACCTTGTTTGACAAACAATTAAAGGTTTATATTTAGGCTAGATTTCAAACTTTGAAATGTCACAAGTTAAGCAAACGACTTGAAATTAAAAGGCTTTAGGACTCACCTTGTTCGAAGCTTATGCACATTTTTTAGAGTTCTTTGTTTTTCATTACATACCTCAATGATCATTCCTACTCCTAAGCATCCCCTTCACAAATGTTAATCCAACACAATCCAATCCAAAGTGGAGTAAATCCAAAATGCTTGCATAAATTCATTCAAAGAAACATGTAAATGTACTCAAATGTCTAATTAGAAAATATCAAATTCAAATAAGGAAACTTAACTTTGTATGCATTAAAAACTTTCAAATAATGTTCATAATCTTTGATTTAAATTTTCTAATATATTTGCATCATGAACCCTCTTTGCATACTTATTCAATCCTGAATGCTAGCTTCTTCACCTTCTTCAAATTTGACATCTCCAAAACATTTCAAGTCAAATTAGTTTAAAGATTTATAAATTTAATATAAAAATGCATAAGCGCTAAAATAATATTTGTAAGCGTTGAAAGAATGTTTGAAAGTGCTAAAAGAATGTTTGTAAGCACTTAAAGAATGTGGGTAAGCATTGAAAGAATGCTTTTATGTGCTAAAAGAATATAGGACAAGAGACAAAAGAAATATTGCATGCGTTGAAAGAATCCTTGCAGGAGCTAAACTTTGCTCTGTACACATCAAACTTTACTACACACGCTAAAATTTTCTTAATACACACTGAACTTCTGTGTATACGCACTCCTGTACGTGCAAATGTCAAATATGCAACACAAATTCACTCAAAATGATAAAAAAGGTTTCAAAATTTGTTAATTTGAGGCATCAACCCCACTGTGGGCATCATTTGTGTATCAATAAATACCTTCATAAGATCAGTTCAATCAATTCAAGTCAAAAACATGAAAGATGTAAGCTAATTAGAACTTTAAATTGAATAAATTGATAAACATCATATGGTTCTCTAGTTAGAAGGACAATATGAATGCTCTCAAGTTTGCAAAGCATTCCTAAGGTGACAACCTTTAAAATGAGAATGCAAAATGATCTATATGATGCAAATCATGCCTAAAACATGATGAATTATGATTTTAAATGAATCTAATTGTGTTATTGAATTCAAATTACTCTTAAAAATGGATGCAGATTTGACTATAATGATGATGCAAATGGTATTAGATGTAAAGTGGTGTGGGAAGATGTGAATTGGTGGTAAATTGGTGATTTGCATTGATAAATGTCTTCTATTTATAATATTTTCCCAAGGGTAGGGGGTAGAGTGATTTAAATATGATTAGATAAGATATGTTGAGTTGTGTTTCAAATAGGGGGACAAGATGTCAAAATGGGTGGTGAGGATAGCAAAGGCTAAATGAGTGGCTAAGATAGCAAAGCTTGGAGTGATCCATGTACTCCCAACCCTCTCCTCTCATTAGCTTATTGATTTTTCTCCATTAGTGGTTGTTGAAAGAAATTAGGAATTAATTAATTCAAACAATTAATTAAATTAGCCATGTAGGGGAATTAGATGGGTTGCATTTGATTTATTTAATCGAACTATATAACTAATTGATTAAATTAATTACATAGTTTATTTAATCCCTTTTGTCTTGTATTTAATTAATTAATGACTTTGTTAATTAATCTATGATATTGACTTGATTTGACCACTTTGACTTTGGTTGACCAATTTAAGGTGTATACAAAAAAATCAAAATTTGTTGTCTCTAGGAGAGAACAGTTGTGCTTGTGCACGTCATGAAAAGCATAAAAAATATAACCTATTATGTACAAGGATTTATAATAAAAGAAATTAAACAAAGTCATTAACTAGCTTGTTGAAATAGTTGTCCTTCCTTACAAGTTTCTTGTTCCTTTCATGCACTTGGGCAACTAGGCAGTGTAACACCCCGCTAGGGAACCCGTGTGAAGCTAACCTAAAACATGTTACTAAGTTTACAAAATGATTTTTTTAAGAGTTTACAATTGATTAAGAATAATAATGCGGAAGAAATATAACATAAGACAATACATACTCATAAATTGAACTCATTTATAGATTACAAATCCCGAGGGTTCCATGACGCAAAATTACGTGAGTTAACTAATCTACTAAATACAATAAACAATATACAATCTCCATATAATGCAAATGAACAATAAGAAAATCATATCATAAATGAATCCTATATACAACTGATATAATAAGGTATACATAATGAACCAACATCCATTGTAGAAGCTGCATGGTATGTAATAAAACTCAATACAAAGTACAATACAATATCCAAGAATATCACAACTAAAATGGTGATATAAGTCTACAACATAAGAAATATAAGAGTAAGTTTCCAACAATGAAGAACAAGAAGATATAAGCAACATCAAGTATCATCCAAGCATAAAGTCACGAATGTCAGATCTCAATGGTAATAAGAATCACTATCACCTGACCTCATGGAACCAAAGGTCCTCTCCCACTGTGCTGAGGAGATAACATCAGGCCCACACACGAGAAATAACAAACAAGAAAGACTAATGCAATGGTACACTGGAAAAAAAGGTAACAAGAAGATTCCAAGGTTAAAAGTATGAAAGATCAAGAGACAAAGCAAGTGTACCAAATAATCATGTAGGGACCTAGAAAACATATAGGGAAGTGTCATCACATAAGTCTGCCCTTGTGCTACCCAAGTATTCCTCCCTGGACCCTAGCCCCCAAATGAATCTATGTGGCTATGTAACCCTTTCGTACAGACAAGGATCCTAACCATGCAAGACCTCAATCTAGCATCTTCTCCCACTCCCATCCTTAGCCCGTACTAGCCCTGAAGGCATGAGAGAGACACATATTTATCTTATTAATGTTTCTCTTCTAATAGACACATGAGTTCCCCCTAGTAGCTTCTTAGGGCCATGTTCCCCAATGCAAACCACTTACCCTCTATGCTCCTAGATAACCTACCCTAATGCTTCTAGCCACATGAAAAAAAGAAGACAAAGCCAAAACTATATAAGAATCCTCATAAATAATCAAGTCACGAAAATCACAAAGGTAAAATGATGGAGCATAATAATAAATATCACATCCTATACAAGGATCTATACCATCCACCCCATAATGGATATCTCAATAAAAAATCACCAAATTCTCTAAATCTTATATCACAAAAATAATGATCCTTAATAGAATCAAAAGCATCTCTCTCCAACAAGGAGTAAATCATAATAAAATAATACCATCGCTCAAAACATTGAACAATCACAGCAGAAGAAAAAAGGTGACCAAGTGAACAAATCACGACTCAACAAAATATTGGTTGTCAATTCTTATGGTCAAATAACATAAATATTAAGGACTCAAGGAGCACATGACATCATTGACAGATGTACCCAAGAAAATATATGAACCAATCATGACATAAATAGCTTATTAACTTTCCACAATATGAAACCCAAAGAGCAAAAATGCATAAAATCTTAAGATAGTACAAGTTTGAAGACAAAACCCACATAGGGTAACAACCTACCCACACTAACACTTAACAAAACCAAGATCACATGAGAGAAGGCATGCATGCATTTGAGTTATTATTTAACTCCATTTATATAACATCATTATATTTATTAAAATACTCTTAGGTCATAAATGACTTAGTTAATAACATAAGGTACACACATGGAACATATATGGTGTTTTAGTGAATCTTTGTGATCTTCAAAATTAAATTATAAATTGATTAGGTCAGTCATTTTAATTATTTAATAATTGTCAAATTGATTAATTTTTTTAATTAATAAGACTTATTAACAATTTTAACTTTATACCAGTGAGTTTTTGTGTATTTCCTCTATGCACATTAGTCGGTAATTTGAACGGTATAATCTCATATGAAATGATACAGATCTACAACTTATATCGATGGAAAGATAATTTTATTTCACATAATTTGAATTCTTTCTAGTCCTAAAGATAAGGTCATTTAAATGGTGTAAAAAGTAAATCTCTCTAACAACCCTGGTAAAAAATGAAGGTTACTAGTTTGGAAAAAATACCATAACTTTGTTTTGAATTGTTGGATCATCATAAAACTCAGTGAAAACATTCGTAACAGTATTAGTAAAATCTCACTAAAGAGACTTTCCTAATTATTTCATGAGAAAAATTCATGGATGAATATTCGTCAGTCTCTGATTGAAAAATCAAGCTCAAATAGGTCTAATTTCACTATAACAACCAATATTTGACCATTTCTGTACAAAGGAACCTTGTTTGATTTTGATATATGTTAAATAAAACCCAAATGGGTATCTTAAAGTTTCTATATATTTTTAAGGTGACATCTAAAATGAAAATAACTCCCCACCCTGACTCTTCACAACCCTAATAAAAAAATGTATGTTTTCAAACCCATATCCTTATATATAGGTATCTACAATACACAAAGTTCATAATAAATAATTTCTCCACACAGTTGAAATTTATGCAACTAAATATGTATAATTTGGTAAAATCTTAATGGATTTACAACACAAATGCATCCTTTTTAAATCATTCTCTCTTAGGGTTTCCATACGAATTCTCATAGAATACTAGGCATGCCATAATCATAAATCACAAGAACACCCTGATAATCTGTATAATTTTTTTAGAAATAAAAATAACCTTAACTTAAAATCAAATCACAATCAAGCAAGCATGGAGAAAACAATCTTTCCAACACAAACTGCAAAAATACTCAAAAACTTCCACCTTGAAAATGCCAGGTAGACTTGCCAGGAAGAAGAAGAAGAAGAAGAAGAAAGAAGCAGACTTCACTCCCAAGCTTTAAAAATATATTCTTTAACTTCAAAATCTCGATGCGAAACCTGTAACCTGTCTCCTAAAACTTGTGTTCTAAAAAAATCTTTGTCTCTCTTCAAATGACAAAAATACTCTAATAAATAAAAACTATTTTACTAGGGTTTCTAGGACAACTTCCTAAAAAACTTAACACTGAAAAAAAGATAAAAGAATTATTTTCATTGCTTTTCTTCTTATTTAAAAAAAAATCAATTTACTTATTTATTTATTAAAAAATAAATACATACATAATTTCCTTTCTCTTTCTTCTTATAATATTAAATAAATAAATATTGTTTATTTATTTATTTTCTTTTCCCAAACTAAGTATTATGTGTGTGGGTATTTTTCAAATAAATAAATATCATTTCTTTCTTTTCTTTTCTTCTCTTTTTTTTTGTTTTCTTTCCCCCTTTTCAAAAAAAATTAAACAATTAATTCTCCACAAAACTCAAATTTTAATTAGAATTAAAAGTCATTTTATTATTATTATTATTATTATTATTTAAATGCAATTATATTGCATATTATTAATTTTAATTAGGAATAATATTTGTAGCATATTAATAATTTATTTATATTAAATATGCATTTTAATTTCCATTTAGACATAATATTTAATTAAATCCTCAAACTTTATCTTTAGACTTTTAATTAAATCCATTTTAATAAATACAAGTGTTTAATCAATTCCTATTAATTAAATATCGATATATTTAATATTTTATTATTCTTAGGGGCGACCCTTTGGTGAAATAATGGTGCTTCTTGCCTGTAGTGCCTACAATCAAGGTTCAAACCTCGCAGGGTTACTTGTTACTGCGTCAATAATTAAGAGGCCCCCAAGATCTCGTATCTTGATTTACTCGCGGGATGTGGAGTGAGGCATTTGCATTTCGCCTAGGGAGTACATCCCTAGCTTAAATTTTTTCCTTCGGTGAAATGGTGGGGCTTCTTGCCTGTAGTGCCTACAACCAAGGTTCAAGTCCCCATGGGGTCGCTCTCTACCGTGATTCTCAATGGAGAGTTGTTACCTTGACCCTTGGTGAAATAGTGGGGCTTCTTGTCTGTAGAGCTTACAACCAAGGTTCAACAATTTTTAATGCTAATAAAAGAAAAAAGGATGGAGCGCAACATCTATGGAGGTAAGGGCTATGGAGGCAATGACTATGGTGGAATAAATTTTTGAAGAAACCAGACAGCTAGAGGCAGAGTGCAAACAGATTCTCATTGGGGATCACATTCTAAACTAAGGACTCATAATGGGTTCTTTTGGAAGCATAACTGAAATAGAAGTCTGGAAAGCTTTAGGAGTAATGATGAGTTTCAAAGAAGGCTGATCACCAGTTTCCAAAGACCCTTGAATCTTCAAGTCCAAAATGATTCAAGGAAGCATAGAATCAATAAATATGTGGAATGGAGACCGCCCAGACAAGATCCAACCAGAAAACCTTATGGAGGAAGGAATGGTGGGAAATGGGAGAATGGGATTCATTCAATTGGGAAGGTGGTTGGACCCCTGTTGCAACCGCACAAGCTCAACTTCAAGTAGATAGAAGATAAGTTCTGGCGCCCTAAGGATTTGGAGAAAGTTTCTCCCACAGAATATATAACTTCTCCAGCTCTACGAGAAGCAAATAAGGTAGATAGAACTATCACTGTAAGAGCTTCTGCATTATTGATTAAGAATAAGCAATGGGAGGATTCTGTTAATAGATTACAAGAAAAAACTTTTTTGATGAAATGGTTAGGCCCTTGGCCATCTTTACACAAGATTCAAACCTGGATAGAGGCTAACTGGGGGAGAGATTTTGAAATCAAAAGCCTCTCCAATGAGTTCTTGCTAATCATATGCCCAACAAAGAAGGATAAAGAATGGATAGTGAAAGGTGGGTAATTTACCTTAGATGGGAAAGGAATTTACATCTGTGGTTGGAGACACAACTTCAACCCAGATAAAGAAGTGGAAAACATAGCAGTTTGGCTGAAACTCAGAAACCTCCCTTGGGAATATCAAAATGAAGAAACCCTAATGCTTATTGGAAACTCCTTGGGAAAAATTTTAACTTCTAAAGAAGTGGTGGATAAGAATGATTTCTATATTTATTCCAAAATACTGGTGAAAATACAAAAATGTTATGAGATTCCAGAATTTGTAATGCTCGGGTTGGCAGTGGGAGAATGGAAATTGAAAATTGAGATTGAAGAAGCTAACCTATATATGGAAGCAGTAAAAACAAATGAAAAAGGAAAAACCTTGGTACTAAATAATAGTTTGGAATTGATCAAACTAATAGAAAGCACTAGAACTTGACAACCCCTATGGTTGATTCACTTTGAAGAAGAGATGGTAGATATTAGATCCTCTGATGTAGAGGCTAGCTCCAAGCAGTTATCACTTTGGTTAATTCAGACAATGAAGTCAGGATGGTTAATGTAACTGATAGCTCTACACTTGGGGGCAATATAGAGAGCCTGCTCTCTACCCAAGTAGTAAGAGATACCCCTTATGAACCTGAGGACATACACTTGGACCAAAATGAAGGTTTTATATTGTTAGTAGTGCCAGACACAGTAGATGATTGTTTTCAAACCCCCAAAAGCCTCATAAGAAGGACTGTTGACAGAGGCTGCAAATTGGATTTCACTGTTGAAGGTGTTTATCAATATGAGAATGAAGAACAACATCTAGAGGATGAGAACAATGCACAAGAAGACCAATGTATAGATATCCAGATCACCCCTATTCATAATCTGGATAAGTTGATGGAAGAAATGAAAGACAAGGAGGACAAGGATTGGATTTCAGAGTCAGAAGAGGGAATAACAGATGCAGTAAAGGATGAATTTGGATTATTTGATTAGTTGGACCTCCTAGAAGATAGAACCATCAGTCAGTCTCAATCTCTTCTTACCAAACCAAACATCCAAGAAAAGAGGAAAAGAGGCCCAATGTCGACTAGGGCCAAAATTGCTATTGCTGGAAATGCAGCAAACTAGTCAAAATTGACTAGATCGGGAAGAGATGTCTCCTCTTCCTGGAAGCCATTAAGCTCCTTTCGTGGAATGTCAGAAGTTGCAATGCCCCTAAAAAATGATGCTTGGTCAAAAGATGTCTTGACCAAGCCCAACTTGATGTGGTTTTTTTGCAAGAAATAAAGCTAAGTGGTATTGGTGTGCAACAATTTACTAGGAAATTTCAACAATGGGAATGTCTCTTTACATATGCTGAAGGTGCATCTAGGGGGATGGGTATAATGTGGAAGGTGGAAGGAGTAAAATTCAGTAGGATAGAGGAGGGAAGTAATTTTCAGTTAGTTCAGATCCAGTCGTTTCAACACAAGGTCACCTTTTTTTCTATTAATACTTATGGCCCTTGTAATCCCACAGTTAAGCAACAGTTGTGGATGACCCTTACTGGTATAATTTCTAGAATTAAGGATAGCCTCTTTATGCTAGTAGGGGATTTCAATGTCATTCTTTCTCCAAATGAAAAATTGGGGGGAAAGGGATGGATTAGTCAGAGTCAGAATGACTTTGTAGATTTTGTAGCCCTTAATAAATTACAAGATGTAGAATTCAAAAATGGAGCCTTTACATGGACTTATAGACGTAAAGGTTTCACCAATATTGCTGAGAAGTTAGATAGGTTCCTACTTGGAGGTGCCTGGGTGGAAACTAAATGGCTTTGTCAAGCTAAAATACTCCCTATCACTGGTTCAGATAATTTTCAAATCTCTCTTAGGATCATTGAAGATGTTGCTCCTGAATGTGCCCCATTCAGGTTTGAGAAAATGTGGTTATGAGATCCATGTTTCTGGGGGTTGATTAAAAGATGGTGGAAAACTGCTCCAAAAATATCTGGTAATTGTGCTTTCATTTTCTATAAAAACTAAAATACATTAAAGAGAACTTAAAGATCTAGAATAGGGAACATTTCAAAAATATTTTTGAGGAGAAATATAAACTAGAAGCAGAACTTTGTGCTTTAAATGAAGTTACTGCTACTGGAGGGATGGACTTACACATCTTTAATCAAGAGACAAAGTTAAGAAAGCAATACTCTGAGATTCTAAATAGAGAGGAAACTTACTAGAAATAGAAATCGAGAGAAGATTGGATCAAAGAAGGAGACAGAAATACAAAGCTTTTCCATAACTCAGTGAAGGGTAGAAGATCTGTGAACAAATTTTTTTCAATCATAGATACTCAGGGAACTCTACTCACTGAACCTGATCAGATTAATGAGGTAGTAATAAAACATTTCTCCTTGATTTTTGCAAGAGGAAGGTGAAGACACAGAGGAATTTTTGGAGGTAATCCCTCAGCTTATTTCCATAGAATAGAATAGATGGCTTATACGCAGTATTACAGAATCTAAAGTTAAAAAGGCCCTTTTCAAAATGAAGAGTGATAAAGCACCGGGGCTTGATGGTTTCCCAACCCTATTTTTCCAAAAATCATGGCATATTGTTGGTAAAGAGTTGTGTGATGTGGTAGAGGAATCTAGGAAATGAGGTTTCATTTTTAAGGATTTTAATAATACCATTATAACTTTGGTCCCAAAGAAAGGAAAGAAGGAGTCCTTTGAGGATTTCAGACCTATTTCCCTCTACAATACTATCTACATAGTAATTACCAAAGTAATGGAAAATAGGTTGAAAGAAGTGCTACCTACATTGATTTTAGAAGAACAGAGTGGGTTTGCCCCAGGACGCTCTATTTATGAAGGAATAATTGTAGTGCATGAGGCCATTTATTCCATAAAGGATGGTTAGACTAGATATAAGGAAAGCTTATGATAATGTGAATAGAAGTTTTCTTGTGAAGGTGCTCAAAAAATTTGGTTTTGAGAAATCCTGGTGTGATTGGGTTTATAGCTGCATGTCAACTAATAGGTTGTCCATATTGGCGAATGACAACCCCCAAGGTTTTTTTAAAACCTCCACTGGAATCAGACAGGGAGATCCTCTCTCTCCATTTTTGTTTATTATTTTAGCAAAGGCGTTAGGAAGATCTATCAACAAAGCCAAATCGTTAGATACTTGGAAAGGTCTAAAAGTGGCTAGGGGTCTTGATTCAAACACTCATCTACAATTTGTAGATGATACTTATCTCTTGGGGGAAGCATCTGCTCAAGAAGAAAGAATTATAAAATCAACTCTTGACACTTACAGTAGGGCCTTAGGTCAAACTGTCAACTGGGAGAAGTCAGAGATATTCTTTTTTAATACTAATCTTCCTACTCAACAACATATTACTAGGATTCTTGGGATGAAAGTTGGCTCTCTCCCAAACAAATATTTAGGCATTCCACTTTTTGCAGGGGATTCTAAAGCAAGTTTATGGAAGGATTTAATTGATAGTTGTGTAAAGAAAATGGATAGTTGGAAAGGTAAATGGCTCTCTTATGCTGGGCGTATTCTTATGCTCCAATCAATAATCTCAACCATTCCTATTTTCTCTATGAGTTGCCTCAAGGTCCCAATCAAGGTGTTGAGATATATTGAACAGTGCATGCACAATTTTTTTTGGAATGGGGGTCAAGAAGAGGATAAAATACCATTAGTAGCATGGATACTACATGCACTTCCAAGAAAAATAGAGGTGTTGGGCTTCGTAAATGACAGCTGATTAATAAAGCCTTGGGGGCTAAATTAGTTTGGGACATCTATTCCAACCCTTCTCAACTCTGGGTGAGAATCCTGAAAGCTAAATACTTGGATTCTGGAGAGGACATAAGAATTCTCACAATTCAAAACCCTCCCAAAGGGTCCGTAATCTAGAACTTCATTTTGGAATATAGACCTCTTGTAATTAATCACTTATCATGGCAAGTGGGAGATGGACATGATGCATTATTTTGGGAGGAATCTTGGGATGAAAAACTGGCTTTGATAGAAAGTCATCACTCACGAGCACTTATTGATAGATTTAAGGAGGATGGGGAGATAAGGTTAAGGATTACATAGAGCTAAAACCTGGCCCTTGGGGACATCAATGGGAGTTGAAGGAGACTGCTACTACATACTTGGGGGGATGAATATGCTCTGAAATGAATTCAATTTTTACAGAAAGATCTCTAACCCTAGTGAATAGGAAGGATAATATTATATGGTGTACTACCAAAAGTGGCCATTACTTTGCAAAACTAGGCTATCACCTTCTAGTAAATGAAGAGGAAAAGTTTGATTGGCCCTTTCAACTATGTTGGGATATTGGATGCTTACCTAAAGCAGGAGCATTTGCATGGATTTCCATCCAAAATAGGATCCTAAAAGATGATAGGAGGAGGAAATATGGTTTTAATGGCCCTTCAAGGTGTCCGATGTGTGAATAGGCTATTGAAGATGTAGATAATCTTTTAGTCCATTGTGATTTCTCTTATCAATGTTGGGAAAGGATAAAGTCTAGATTAAATATCATAGGTCCTCTGCCTCACTCTATTTTAGAGATTTTCAAGGGATGGTATATTCCCTCTTGGAAATCCACTCTATCTAAAATCTAGACTGTTTGTCTTTCAATTATCATATGGGAGAATTGGAAGGAGAGGAACTGAAGGGGTTTTAGAGAGGTTTAAGAATCAGTAGAAATAATAGGCCACAGGATTGATGTTGCGATAGAAGAAAAAATGAGCTTAGCAGTCAGCAAATTAAAGACTAACACCATCTTCACATCATGGGATAGCTTAATATAGAGACACTAGCCAAGAATTAAGATTCAATATAAAAATGATGGTATTCTATCAGGGATGATCAAGACTTGTAGAGATGATGTTAGATGGGTTCCTCCAAACAAGGGTTGGATAAAGGTAAACTTTGATGGATCGTTGAAAGGCAAACTGGGGTTATCTAGAGTAGGGGCCATAGCAAGGAGCTACAAAGGTGAGTTGTTAGCCTTAGCAGCTAGAAGGTTAGAAGATGGATCTAATAATATTGCAGAAGAACAAGCAACTCTATTAGCATTGAAAATGGGAAGGGTTTTAGGGGTGGAAAAATTCACATAGAAGGAGACTCTAAAATAATAATTGATGCAATTAAAAAGAAGCAATCAAACACCTAGTATATAAACAACATTATAAAGGAAGTTAATGAATGTTTTCTGATTTTTAAGGAATTTAAAATCACTCACACTCTGTAGGAGGGAAACACTGAGGTAGACAAAGTTGCTAATTGGGCAACCACATTTGAGAAAAGGAATGATCATATTTTTGATAACTTTTGTATAGTCAAAAAATGGAAGCACTTCCATTGTAGACATGTTTAGCCTACGAAGTAAGTGGTTTGGGGTCATGGAAAGTGCCTTGAATGGGTTCTTGATCTTGACATGGCTTCCTCCCTATTATGTTCCTCTTTCCACTCCTATTTGGCCTGATTTCTGCATTCTAGACTGCAGATTGGTGATTTTGGGCTTCAGGGTCAAGGTTGACATTTTAGGTCTATGTTGACCTCAACCCTGACCTAGGTCAGGGTCGACCTCAACCTTGACCTAGGATTCAAATCCAAGGGTCTTGCAGTTTTAGGAGGTCGACCTTTGTAAAAAAGTATTTCCTGCTTCCGGGTCAGTTGTTTTGGGTTCCGAAGCATTGATTCCTAAATTATATTTAATATAGGTCCTCTCCTAGGGGTAAAGGATTTAATGGGAATTTAATCCTCCTATGTAGGCCTCCTTAGGAGATTGTGCCCTAATTCCATATAAAAGAGAAGCTTTCTCTCTCATTTTCTCTAAGTCTTCCAATCATGCATCAAGCATTCCTAATTGAGATCAAGCATTATCAAGTGAAGTTCAAGCAAGCATTCATTCATTAAAATATCCATTTTCATGAAGGAGATCCATTGGAGGCCATTAAAGGATTGAAGCTACAAGGTGCCCTTTTGGTGATCTCTCCATCCACCTTCTTCCAAGCCTATTCCAAATTCAAGAACCCATTCAAGACT
>MU226473.1:205007-216326 GCA_018584345.1 Thuja plicata
GAATTCAATGGTTTCCAAGATGTGTTGAGGAGTTTGATCCTTGTTTAATGTTAACTGTTCCTGCACAATCCACTCATACAACAGTGAAATGCTATGTGATTGACAATTTCATACAACTGGTCCTTTGCCATGTATTAGACAAAATAGAATTTTCAGCATATTATTATAATTCTATTTCTTTGTATGCTTTAATGATGACATTATACTAACATACAACTTAATAAAGAAAAGAAAAGTATAAAAAAGAGAAAAGAAGATAAAAGAATAAATTAATATTATGCATAATATCGATGCAAGTGCATAGCATTTATGAGATATTTAAGAGGTATACCATCCAAATTTTCTATTATGTAAGCGCCTAAGCCATAAAATTCAGTGACAATGAGATGACAAAGCCAATAAGGGCTGAATTTTCCTTTTTCTTCAGGTAAAGCATTAATGTTTTGTTGATTTTCATAAAGGAACAGATCACATACCATAAAGGATTGTTCAATAACCTTATCATTGTATCTCCTCTATAATTATTTATGATAAGCACGAAATTGATCAAGAGCATTAATACATTGTTCATCAAGCATCTCAAGTGGTTGAAGATGTTGTTATCTATAAGCCTTGTTATTGATAAGATCCTTAAGAGAAACCTGTAGTGAAGGAATTTCTAACTCTAAAGACATAATCACATTAGCACAATAAAATAGGTTATAAGGAGTAGTTCTTGTGGTTGTACAAATACTTATTCTATAGGCCCATAAAACATAATTCAATTGAGTGTTCCAATCTTTCCCATGTTTGGTAATACCTTTATGAATAATTTTCTCAATTATCTTATTAGAAGCTTCATCTTGTATATTAGACTAAGGGTAATAAGGAGTAGAGTTTAATGTGATACTTCTCAAGGGATTTCTTCACATATTATTCTTGAAAGAAGTTCCATTGTAAAAAATCAATGTTGAAGGTATACCAAATCGAGAAATAATTTTATCTTGGATGAAGTTGCAAATAAAATTGATAATAGTAGAGAAAATAGGGATAGGTTTGACCTATTTAGTGAAGTAATCGATAGTGGTAAGGATGAAGGCATTTCCTTATATCGAGGGAGGAGATATTTTCCAATAAGATCTTAACCCAATAAATAAAAAGGCCATGAAGCAACTAGGGATCAAAGTTCATGAGGGAGAGCATGGATCAATTTGTTATGTTGTTGACATTAATGACATCTTTTTACAAATGTGAAAGAATCTTGTTCCATATTTCGTCAATAGTGTCTCATCTAAAGTAATTTATTAAATAATTATTTTCCACCAATGTGTCCCCCACAAGAACCTAAGTGAGCTTCGTCAAGGGTATCTAGGATCTCAGTTTCGTTAATACATCAAAGAAGAAGACCATTGTAACCTCATTTATAAAGGACATTAGAAATAATGATATATTTTGTAGAGATTTTTTGTATTTTAGCTCTAGTGCTTCTTGTGGTGGATTCAAGAAAGCTATCATCTCGCAAAACAATGAAAAATATGGGAATATGAATACTATTCATCTGAATCAACATTAAAGCAATAATTAACCTGACTATAGCTATCATAAATAACAAGATTCTAAAGATTAAGTATAGAAAAATGATAATTCACTAAAGGATCCTCAATTGTGATAAGGGAGGCAATGCTTTCCATTGCATCTACATGCCTATTATCTTTCCATGGTAGAGAATCAATAGTGTAAGAGATAAATTGTTTTGACAAGGATAAAACAAGAACACAATATTGGGATAGTTTAGAATGTTTAGTTTGATAAGTTCCTTGAACTTATTTTACAATTAATTGTAAACCGCAATAGATGTGAAATTGTTGTACATTAAGAGATAAATGTTCTTTTAATCCAACAATAAGGGCTTCATATTCTTCTATATTGTTAGTGAAAAGGAAATTAAGATGATATGATAGAGGAATTGGCTTCCCTAAAGGATGTAATAATATAACACCAGCACTAGAGCTAGTTCAACATATGGATCCATCAAATAATAATTCCCATGTATTATTCATATTTATAGGAAGGACAAATTCATCAAGAAAATAAGTTGTATTAGGAATAGTGTCGAGTGAAGGAGCTTCATCCAAATGGCTGGTTAATACTTGTCCTTTAATTGATTTTCGAGAGATTAATTTGAGATCAAAATACTGAACATCATAACCCATTTTGCAAGGCATCTTGAAAGATTATTTTTAGTGAATAGATTCTTTAAGGAATCAAATTTTATGAGGACATGAGTTTCAACATTAAGAAGATAATATCGTAAATTTTGAGTAGAGAACACTAAAACAAGACATTATTTTTTAATTGGAGTATATCGGGATTCATAATCAAGAAAAGTAAAACTTATGCAATACACAGATTGCTCTTTTTCATGTTGATCATGTTGAGCTAATAAAGTTGCAAGGTCATGAGAAGAAGTAGAATTATAAAGAAGAAATGACTGATTAGGAATAATAGGTTGTAAGATAGGAGGATTAGCAAGATATTATTTCAATTCCTCAAAAGATTTTTGAAACTCATCATTCCAGTGAAAGGATATCTTTCTTTAGCAATGAGGTGAAAGGAATCATTTGATCTATACAATGTGACACAAACCTATGAATTTACTGAAATTTTCCTTATAAACTTCAAAGTTGTAAAATATTTCAGGGAGGTGGCATGTTAACAATAACATCAATTTTGTTTGTATCCACTTTAATTCCCCTATTTGAGATGATGAATCTAAGAATTTTTCCACTATCCACACTAAAAATACATTTTGAGGGTTTAAACGCATGTTGTACTTACAAATTTATTCAAATATTTGTTAGAGAATATCAATGTGATCAGTGTAGGAAATGGACTTAGCCAAGATGTCATCAACATATTCTTCTAGGATTTTATGTATACAATCATGAAAGATAAGAGTCACAGTGCATTGATAAGTAGCACCTGCATTCTTTAATCCAAAAGGAATAACATCCCAACATAAATTTATTCATGGTGTTGTGAAAGAAATTTTGTATTGATCTTGAGGAGGAACAAAAAAAATTGATTATATCCAGAAAACCCATCCATAAAGGATAATGATAGCTTCTTCACTGCATCCCCAGTGTGGGTTCGTCTTCCTAGTCTGCCTATGGAGTATTGGCATTAGGATATACTGGTGGCTATTGCTAGTGTCTTTGGTGAGCTTCTCTCAACTGATCCAATGACACCACCCATGACTAGACAAATGTATGCTAGGATTTGTGTGAAAATTCAATAGACAGCTGATCTCCCACAAATTATTACATTGAATTCAAAGCTGGGAAATGGAAGCAATAAGGTGAAATGAATCTATGCCTTTTTCCTGCTTCATATGCAAGAAATCAAGTCACTGGGCAAAATAGTGCCCTCAGAAACCCCAAAAGGAAAAAAATAAGGTGCAAGAAAAAAATAAATTTCAAAAGATGGAGTGGAAGAAAAAATAGAGGAAGCTACTCTCCCCTCAAATAATTTTGAAGAGGATAATGATCAGAAGGAAAATGGTAACTCTGATGAGAATCTAGAGGCTCATCAAGAGGAGAAAATAGATGAAACTCAAATAAATAAAGAACACGAGGAAGAAAAATTGGTAACAGAAGAAAGTGATAACGAGTTGTTAAGTTTGAAAAATAAAATAGAAGAAAGTGTGGGATCTCCCAATGGAGAAGAAACATAAATAGATTCAAGAATGGAAGACAATGTGGTATCTCCTAAAGGAGAAGAAATAATAATGGAATCAAGGGTGGAATATTCCTTGAAAGGTCTGGATTCTATCTCACCTCTTCAGAGAACTGAGAATAGCCAGGCAAACAATAGAAAGAATGACCAAAACAATAGTGCCTCAATCAATGGGAATAACAAGGAAACTCCTTTAACCCCAATAGAGATAAAGTATGGGGAAAATCAAGTTAATAATATAGTAATAGATCTAGAGGAGAAGGAAAACCCTTGGATTGAGGTAGGGTACTTAAAAAAGGAACATGAAAGAAAGGTTGTTGGTCTCCTCAAGGAAATGCTGCTTCAAACGATCAAAATAAAAATTCAGGGAAGAAAGCTGAAAGTTCCTTGATGGGGAACTCCATCCTAAGGATGGCCAAGAAGAATGGTGATCATAAGAAAGGAGGAGTTCAGACAAGAGGACAACAGAAAGTTGATACTAGTACTCCAAAAAAAGATAGAGGAAGGAAATCTAATAGAGCTCAAAGGGATCAAGAAGCTAAACAGAATACAGCATATGGTAAACAACTCACCATCCACCAGGTTTTTTCTCCAACCCTTAAATGAAGATCATTTCATGGAATATTTGAGGACTCAATGGTCCTCATAAGAAAGATGTAGTTAGGAATCTAGTGAGAGACTCTAAGCAAAATATTCTTATGATTCAAGAAACTAAGATGCTAAAAGAAAAGGTAGAGAAAATAAATCTGATAAAAAATGGAGGCAGTTTAGGTTGTAGTTCTGAAGGGGCCTCTGGAGGGCTAGCCATCTTTTGGAATCAATTTAGTTTCAAATGTCAGCTTTTGAAAGAAGATAAAAATTTCCTAGCAGTCAAAGTTTGTAGTCTCAAGGAAAATTTCTCTTGGACTCTTATAAATTTTTATGCCCCAAACACAAAGTCTGGGAGACTAAAGTTATGGAAGAAGTTGCATGATTTTAGGGATTCTTGCACTGAGAACCACTATATGATTATGGGGGATTTCAACACCCCTCTGAAGGAGAAAGATAAAATAGGAGGGAATATAACTCAAGTGGAGAGTAGGGTCAATTTGATGGATTTTATTAGCAATGAAGGATTGCTCGATGTTGAACTGGAAGGTTTAAACTATACTTGGTCTAACCGAAGAGTTGGTGCTGACCTCATTCAAGTAAAGCTAGATAGGGTCCCCATCTCCCCAGACTGGTATACTAAGTTCTCTTGCTCTTTACCTTCTCTTTCCAAAATGGCATTGGACCATTTCCCTATATCCTTTTCAGTTATCTCCTTCACCGACAAAAGAAATGCGCCCTTCAAATTTGAGAAGATGTGGCTTCATCACCCAGATCTTGAGAATAAAGTTAGAGATTGGTGGAACATTAAAGTGGATGGTATTTCTATGTTCAAATTTGCTAAGAAAATGGAAAACATTAAATCAAAAGTGAGACAATGGAATAAGGATGTTTATGGGTATCTTCCAATCTAAGGATAAGATTCAAATGGATCTGAAAGAAACTCAGGAGGAAATTCAAATAAATGGTCTGACTGAAGCTCTAAAAGTTAAAAAGAATCAAATTCTTGCAGACTATCACAATATAATTTCTAAAGAGGAGACCTTCTGGAGACAGAGATCAAGATCTCTATGGCTTCATTCAGGAGACAAAAATACAAGATTTTTTCATCTCACTGACCTTAAACACAAGGCAATAAACAAGACACACTCCTTATCTTCCACAAGAGGGATTATCACTAAAGAAGAAGAGATAAGGGAAGAAGTGATGGGATATTTTTCTACTTTTCTATCCAAGGATATAAATCTAAATCGAGAGGATTAGGAAAATTTGTTGGACTCGATGCTTAGTAAAGTGGATATTAAGACTAATGACTTCCTTAAAGCTATTCCCTCAGATTAGGAGATAAAAAAGGTTGTTTTCTCTTTTGAGGGAGAAAAATCGCTAGGACCGGATAGTTTTATGATTTTCTTCTTTCAAAATTTTTGGAGCATAATAGGTAAATATTTCTATTCTACTATCAACGAGTTCTTTGGTACCAAAACAATCTTAAAGGAACTTAATTCCACTTTTATAGCTATCATCCCGAAGAAACTAGGAGTTAACACTGTTGATGGTTTTAGGCCAATAAGACTTTGTAATTCTTTGTACAAGATCGTGTCTAAGGTTCTTACTTCTAGAATTCTAAAATTTTTTCCAAATCTGATCTCTCCCCAATAGAATGACTTTGTTCCAGGGAGACAGATCCTGGACTCTATCATAGTTGTTCATGAGAATATTCATTCTTAAGAAGCTTAAAAAAAACAAGGCTTCCTGATGAAGTTGGATTTGTCAAAAGCCTATGACAGAGTTGACTGGTCTTTTCTCTCTAAGATTCTATTGGCTTTTGGTTTCGATAAGATTGCGGTCAGACTGATTATGCAATTGGTTACTATAGTCTCTTCCTCTGTCATTGTCAATGGGGGTTCTTCTAATTTTTTTCACCCCTCTAGAGGTTTGAGGCAAGGAGATCCTATATCTCCTATTCTTTTTGCTATCATGGCTGAAAGTATTGGGAGATATATTAATAGCTTGGTGATTAAAGGTAAGATAATAGGCCTCCAGCCTTCTTCTACAAGACAAAAGTGTTCTCACAAACAATTTTTTGATGATACCATTATGATGGGGGAAGCCTCTGTGAAAGGAGAAAGGAATATGAAAAAGGCTCTGAATACCTATACAAGCGCTTTAGGGAAATCCATAAATTAGGAGAAAAGCTCTTTATATTTTAGTAACACTCCTGAAGAAAGACAAAGAAAAATATTCTCTATCCTTGGCTCTAAGATAAGGATGTTCCCTACCTCTTATTGGGGTCTTCCCTTATGTTTGAAGCCTGATGATTCTTTCTGGAATGGAATCTTAGAAAAATTTCACCACAAACTGGCTGGTTGGAAAGGGGAAACATAGAGCCAAGCAGGAAAAGTTCAACTTCTGAAGGCCACTCTTCAAAATCTTCCAGTTTATGCTCTTAGTCTCTTTAAAATCCCACATAAGTTTGCTGAATTGATAGAGAAAATTCAAAAAAAATTATTTGTTCTGGTGTTGAAGAGAAGAAAAGGTTCAGCCTTGTAGATTGGGAAAAGGTATGCAAACCGAAGAAATATGGAGGGCTTGGAATAAGAAGCATAAAAAACACTAATAAGGATCTGCTGGCTAAACAATGCTAGAGGATCTTTGAAGAGGATAAGGAATGGAACTCAATTTTAAAGAGTAAATATCATCTCAAATCCTTATATGAAACCTTAAGGTCTCAAATGGATATCCAGGGATTCTTCATCTGGAATAGTATCAGTAAAGGCAAGAACTTAGTTAGAAAGGGGGTAAGATGAAAGTTGGGAGATGGCAGGAAGATAAATTTTTGGGAAGACAATTGGATGAAAGAAAGGCCTCTAATTGAGAATTGGGAGTGGTTGAATACCATTCAGGACTGTAAAGAGATAATTGGGCAACGGGTGTCAGATTATTAGATAAATGAGGATTGGGTTGACTTGGGGCCTATTGATGAAAACCTAAAAATAGTGAACAAGCAACTCAGTCACTGGTTCATAAGAGAGAATGAGCGAGTGTAGACACCTAAAAATGGTTCAATGCTTGTGCCCCCCTTTTAACATGTCTTCTATATTATGTGTTTGATCTTTATCATTCACTAATATTGTGTCATTCTCCCATGTCATCAATTACTAATATTTCTACTCTCCTTGTCAAATTGATCATATTTCTAAATCAATCCAAGATCATTCCAAACTCATTCGATTCCAAACGCATATCAATGTATTATCAATATATCATCATCAATTCAATAGTATTGTCCAAGTTCATCAATGCTATTGTTGATCATCATTATTTCGAGAACATTCTCAAAGATTATTGATGTTTCCCTATTCCTATTTCAATCCTATGGCGCCATCAAAGTTCATTGACGCTATTCAATCATTTTCAAACATCATTATTGCGGGAGTATTGTCAAAGCTCATCGATGCCTCGTGATTCCCTAAACTATTGCAGAATCCTCAGAATTGATCCTAATCCTTATCAATATTATCAAAATCAAACCAATTGCACATTAATGCCTTCAATTTGATCAATAATTCACTAATTTACCCTCTTGGGATGAATAACCCATAGTTGATCCCTATGTCCTAATTGAATAAATAAATTGACTTTATTTATTCCCTTTTTCCTAAGTCGTCACAATTAATTAATTGCCTAATTCCAATTTATAGGATTTTTGTAATTTCATAAATACTAATTTAGATTTGTGGGGAATATTAATTTATTAATTAATTAAATCCTCCTAAACTCACCTAATTGTCATATCCCTTAATTGAGGATTCACATCCCTATTAAGGTGACTCTTCAATATCTCCAATATTTCTTCATTCAATTTCCCCTATATCATCCTTCCAAGAATCATACCAACCTTTCCCTTTATTATGCATTGATTCTATGCAATCTTCACCTAATTGTCTCTCATTTCTATAAATTGAGATGCTTTTCTCTCATTCAATTTTAAGAACCACTATCTCCTAGTATTTTTGCTTTCAAACATTGGATTTTCAATATTTGTGTAATTTTGTCATTGAAAAAAGCAAAACACATAATCTATCTCATGGAGAAGAAAGGAGGACATGGGAGCTACATTTGAAGGGAGTTTTAAGTGTTTTCATGCTTTATGTTATACTCTCATTTCAAATGGTTTTCATGATAGATTAGATAGGTTTGCATGTATTTAGGGTTTTGTGGTTTCCTTTATATGCTATTCATGCCTTTTTGTGGTCTTACATTTGGTGAACCCGACGTGGAACATGGTTAACTGATAAATATTTTGTGTTTTTGTGTCTTTTACAGGTTCTGGAAGAGTTTTATGCAGGTGGTCACTGATTCTGCACAGGTGGTCACTATTTCTGTGTAGGTGGTCACTGATTCTACATAGTTGGTTAAGTCCTACATATTTGGGACCCACACCTACGCACTTGGCATGTAGAGTTGTGCAGTTGGTCAAATATGATCCGTGTTCAGGGTTTAGGATTAGTATTTGCAAGTTTAGGAAGCACTTTTGCATTTTATGCTTTCTTTTCTGGTTTTCATCTTCTATAAGGTTAAAATGGATCCTAAACAATGAAAATTAATCCTAACTTGGTTAATTAACCTCACATTTCAATTTTCAAGCCTAAAATGAACTCTCACATCTGATTTGGGCTCTTAAAATGAACTTCACCTAGTTTAGGGTTACATGCAATCAATATTTTTCCAATTTCAATCAAAGTCACAATCTAGCCTAACTAGGGGTTCAAATGGAATACTTTATGAAAAATCAAGTTTCTTAAGTTGATAAGGAACCTAAAATGAACATGCACACCTGATTTGGGAATCTAAAATGAACTTTGAACTAGTTTAGGATCAAATGTAGATTTCTTCTTTAAGGCATTCCTAAATCATTTTAATGCCCACCCAAGATAATTAGGGTTTCAAATTGACTTCAATATTTCCAAATCAATTATAAATGGCATAAGGAATGAACCCTAGTTGTGTTTCTTATAGTATTACATGCTTAGATGTGCAAAAGACCTTTGATTTTTCAAGTTTTCACTACTTTTAAAGCTTCTGATCAGTTGTTGCGCACTTAGTTGCAGGTTCTATGCAGGTGGTCAGAAGCTGTGCAAGTGGTAGCCTATTTCTATGTAGGTGGTAGCCTAGTTCTATGTAGGTGGTAGCCTATTCCTGTGTAGGTAGTAAATTTGATGTTTTTCATGCAAGTTTCTAATTTTCTGCATTCCTAAATCTGTTTCTGCACTTAGTATACTGGATTTCTGTGTTACTGATGATTTGTGCAACATTTTGGCAATCATTGGATGAAGAATGAATCATAAAAACTACTAACAATTTAATGCATGACATTTTTAGAAGTCCTTGTGTTTTCTAAAACTTTCATGTGTGTTTTTAGTAGTTAGAAAACACTTCATCTTGGTGCTTTAAAATGAATCATTTCATTTATGTGTCTGAAGTGTCTTTTAGTTTTCATAAACCCTAGTAAATGTATGGACGTATCCTCTCCCCTTGCCTTCATGGATCTTGGGTGTAAGAGAAATCCATGCAAGTCCTTTAGTGTGGCTACCTCCCAAGTACTTTAATAGAGCCAGTGAGAGTGGATTGCCCAACCGGTAACAGGCTAAAGCCAAGCCCATCCAAACTGTATAGAAAAGATGTCAATGTGATTAATCTCACAATGAATGTGTGTTGAATGTGTTATACCAGGAATAAGATCTCCCTCAACACCCTTGTGGTGCGTAAAAACCTACAGAATGTAACTTCTATAGGCTGGGAGGCCTCCATAACAGAGCTAATCTACTGCATGTATAACCACCTAAGTGGATGCCTTTACTAAATACCATTTTGTAGTATCCAAAAACCTTCCATCTATTGGTGTGGAAGGTCAGATACCAACTAAGATACCCCACACTTTTGCAGCTATTAGTCGAGATAACAGTCCATTGGGAAGTGATGACCCTTGGGATCTGAAGCTTGGAGTGTCTGAGAAGTGAGTGCACTGTAAGGAGGAGCCCATGTCTCCAAGATTTTAGGTTTTCTGCTATTAGTAAGCATGGCTGAACTTCGGTTTAAGTGGGGATTCAATAGATATTGTCCTTGCTATCCTTAGGAAGTGGTGTGTTTGTTCCTTTTTACAACAACCATTCTCAATGATGTGTCTTGCGTGAGTGTTTCAAAATTTAATAAAAATGTTAAAATCTTAAAACCACTCTTCTTAAGAACACTTTTTCCAAATCATCTTCAAAAACAACCAAATGGCCCAAAAACACACTTTGTCTTTGAGTAAACATATGGAACCTCTTGGCATGCTTGATAGTCTTCATCTTGCATATTCATGTCCTAATCTCCTTGCATCTACCTTTCAAAAATTCCCTTGCATTATATGCCTTATCATAATCCTCATTATAGTCCCTCTTGCATAGGTCCTAATCATAGCCCTTTGCATACATAGCTCATTTTAGATCATCTTTAAAAACTTTGCAAACAATCCTAGAAAGTATCCAAATCATGGAATATTCCTTTATGGCGCTAAAAATAGGATCTTGACTTGGTCCCCTTTGCCCCAAAAATTTCAAACCCCCCCCCCTTTATCAATTGGTCATATTCCACCTTTGTCATGATGGATTTAACCTAATCCCTTTTATCAAACTTGTCCCTTGTTCCTCAATCCTTTCTTTCAAGTCAAGATCCTTATTCAACCTCATGAGGTTATGCTCTTAGGTTTGTCTCCTTTCCAAAGATTTATTGTCAAAGTCCAAAAAAACCAAAAACATAGTTGCATAAGCCTTAGATTGCATTTTGCATAAGATCCTTGCATTTTGAAAATTTGCATTTCCAAAAATCCAAAAAAAGTCTTGCATTTTCATATAGGCATCATGTCGATCTTCACTAGGTTCCAAGCATCCAAAAGGCAACAAGACACTTATCAACCCATGTTTCCATCACAAGGAAAATCACAATTACCTTTTGATCAAAGACAAGATATACCTT
>MU226473.1:221567-244934 GCA_018584345.1 Thuja plicata
TCAATTTGATCAATAATTCACTAATTTATCCTCTTGGGATGAATAACCCATAGTTTATCCCTATGTCCTAATTGAATAAATAAATTGACTTTATTTATTCCCTTTTTCCTAAGTCTTCACAATTAATTAATTGCCTAATTCCAATTTATGGGATTTTTTTAATTTCATAAATACTAATTTAGATTTGTGGGGAATATTTATTTATTAATTGATTAAATCCTCCTAATCTCACCTAATTGTCATATCCCTTAATTGAGGATTCACATCCCTATTAAGGTTCTTCTTCAATATCTTCAACATATCCAATATTTCTTCATTCAATTTCCCCCATATCGTGCTTCCAAGAATCCTACCAACCTTTCCCTTTATTATGCATTGATTCTATGCAAGCTTCACCTAATTGTCTTTCATTTCTATAAATTGAGATGCTTTTCTCTCATTCAATTTTTAGAACCACTATCTCCTATTATTCTTGCTTTCAAACATTGGCTTTTCAATATTTGTGCAATTTTGTCATTGAAAAAAGAGAAACACATAATCTATCTCATGGAGAAGAAAGGAGGACATGGGAGCTACATTTGAAGGGAGTTTTAAGTGTTTTCATGCTTTATGTTATACTCTCATTTCAAATGGTTTTCATGATAGATTAGATAGGTTTGCATGTCTTTAGGGTTTTGTGATTTCCTTGATATGCTATTCATGCCTTTTTCTGGTCTTACAGTGGGATACCCTGATCTGGGAACTAAAGGCTAAAGGTAAATTTTCTATTTCTTCAGCTTCTGCCCTTCTCTTTGTTCAGGAAGATCATCCCTTCTATTCTTAGGTATGGAATCAAAAGCTCATCCCTAAGATTAATATGTTTTTTTGGTTGCTAGTTCAGAACAAATTCCTCACAATGGATAACCTTTGTAAAAGGGGCTTTAATATGCCCAATAGATGTTTTATGTGTTACTCTAAAGCTGAATCTTGTAATCATATGATGATTCAATTTTCCTATACTAGAGATGTGTGGGAATCAATATTCAAAAAGATCCAATTGGAATGGGTGAAACCTTAGAATCTTCAGGATTTAGTTAAATAATGGTCTTGTCCTTATCCTGGTAAAGAAACCAAAACTCTATAGAATCTTTTTCTTCCTCACTTCACCTGGAGAATTTGGAAGGAGAGAAACAATAGAGTGTTCAGAGATAAACATACTCCCCATGCAAATGTTGCTAATCAAGTTTGTAGAAGATTAATGGAAAATTTTATATGTAATCTTTCGAGATATTCTCTTCTAAGGAACAATTCTCAGGATTTCAAAGATATTCTATATTGGGACTTACTGGGCCAAAGAAATAAAGATCCTAATCCAGAGAAAATATCATATGGACCACTCCACCAAATGGATGGTTTAAAGGAAATTTTGATGGATCAACTAAAGGAAATCCTAGAAGGGCTGGGGTGGGAGGATTAATTAGAGATTGGGCTGGGAATTGTCTGGGAGCTATTGCTGCTCCTCTAGGAATCCAAATAAATCATGTTGATGAAGCTAAGGTAGCTCTTCAAGTTGTGTTATTGGCTAAAGAGTTGGGATGCTCAAAGTTTTGGCTGGAGGGAGATTCCCTAAATATAATAAATTGTATAAAAGGTAAGAGTGAGGCTTCATGGACTATAGCCCATATCATTGATAAAATTAAATCAACTCTTCAAATGTTTTAGGAAGCTTATATTTCCCATGTGTACTATGAAGGAAATAAGCCTGCAGATGGTTTTGCAAATGTGGGGGCCCATAATGACATAATCCAATTTTGGAAAGGGGAAGCAGATCTTAAAAATGAGATTTTAAGTCTAATCAACTATGATAGACTTAATCATAAGGAAGAAGCCATTAATACAAAAAGTAATAATGAATAGGACAATTAATTCTGCAAGGAGAGAAAGTTGTCAGGCGAGGTGTGTAAAAATTATGAAAGAGTGTTTTCCACACGGATTGTGGGTTAAATTAAGTAATTCAAAACAAAGAAGCCAAAAGTGTTTCGATATCTTGCTTGTTGCAACTCCGAGAATACATAAAATATTTGATAAAATGGGAGGAGGATTGAGAAGGGAGGAGCCACTGGACTATGAGAAATGGAAACATGAGAAAAAAGTATGGAGAAACCTGAAGCATGGCAGAGTGATCCCGTATATGGAAAGATAGCATGGTTTTGATAAAGAGGTAACTAAAAAATTTGTAGCATGATGGGCTAACAACAAGGTTAACCTATGGGGTAAGTCTTTTTCGCTCACATTGAACCTAATTTATGAGATTACGAGAATGTATCTTGAAGATATGTAATTCTATAGGGATAAAAAACATATGGGGTCGCAAGCTTTTAAGATTTTCCCCCAAAAATTAAGATGAAGAAGCTCTACTGAGTAAAGGGCATGGGGATTATATGGAAATTGTGAAAATTGAGAGTATTTGGGCTAAGATTCTTAAATTCATGATAGAGTATTTCACCCTTGATGGGTTCTATTCTAAGATTTACAACTTGCACTTTATTTTGGTTAACTATTTTAGGCATAACAAGATAGTCTCTTTTCCCTATTTTATGCTCAGTTCCTTGAATAACAATATTATGGAGAATAGGAAAAAGTCTAGCAGCCTTGTGTTGCATGAAGGGCTAATCATGTTCATTGCAGATTATGCTAGGGACAAGATCCTTGAACCCATGCCTAAAAGGGTTAAAGGGAAGAAAATGAAAATCAAGATGGAAGGGAAAAAGGTTGAATCAAATAAGAGGGAAAGGAAAAAGAGGAAGGGAACTCCTGATAGAGAAGATGAAACTGAAGACCAAAAAATTTCTCTTCAGGGCAATGAACAAGAAATGATGCAGGAGGAGAATATGGAGGAAGATCCTATGAATGAAGAGGAGGCCCTGAAAGGTGATACCGAGATTGAAAAAGAGGAGAATAATGACGATGTTGATAATACGAGAAAGGATGAAGAAGATCACGATATGGAAGAAGAAGAAGAAAAGGTAGAGGAGACGAAAGATGAGGATAAGGATAAGGAAGACTAGAATGAGTAGCCAAATTTTAGGGCTGGGGAAAGAAAACAAAAAAAATAGAGAAAAGAAAAAGGAAAGGAGGTAATTGCTGGATTTGAAATTGAGGACAAAATTCTACAGGAGGTTAAGATAAAGGAGGGTCATGATATTAACCTTGAGAAATGGACCAGTCAGGATATGAAAGAGATGGCGTAGAATTTGAAGGCCATGGAACAAGCCATGGAACCCCTAAAAGTTAGACTAGAAAATATAGAAAAGTATTTATTGATGAAGGTAAATAAAAATAATCTGAATGAGGAGCTGACATCCAAAATTACAACAATGGTGGAAGATAAGCTGAAAGATTTGAAAGAAAAAATTAGTTACAATGGGCATATCATCAGTGAAATCTTAAAGCATAGAAACAAGGGACTCAAAGTCTCAATGATAAACCTAAAGGCTTTGTATGCTTATCTAGAGAGCAGCATGCTAGAGAATACAACAATCATGGTGGTGGAAGATGATGGGAATTCAGGTTCGGGTACCAGAACAAGAAGTAGTCTCAAAAGGAAACTTCTAGAAACACCAAAGGAGTTGAAAGCACTGAAAGACTCCATTCAGAAAATGGAGGAAATGCATAAAGAGGCTGAGAAGGCCTTGGAAATTAACAAGTATTTCTCTCTGGTCTTTTGTTGGTAGTTCACTGGTAGATGTGCTGGTGCCTGTTTTTTGGCTTCTTGTTGTAACTCCTTTTGGTTTTTTTGGTTGGTTGGGGTCCTGCTTTTTGTTGTTTAGCAAGCTTTCGATGTTTGTAAGGGTTTTGCTGTCTATCTTTTTACCTTTGTTGTAAATGGTTTTGAGGTCCATTCAAAAACTGTATTTACCTATATCAAAAACTATCATGTTAATTTTTGGAAGAGGAAAATCATCTTTTAAGGAACCTTGATTTAGATCATGAAAATTAGTACACATTCAGATCTTATTCTTACCTTTAGAAACAAAAACAATGTTTGAAATCCAAGGGGAATAATCATTATAATCAATAAAGCTAGCTTCAAGAACTTTTTCAATTTCAAGCTTGACGAGTAAAGAAATCTTAGGATTCACCCGTCTAATCTTTTGCTTCACTAGTTTAGCATTAGGAACAAGGACTATGTTATTATTAACAATTTTAGAATCAATTTCAGGCATGTCAGAATATGTCCAAGAAAATGTATCTCGAAATTCATGAAGGAGAGAAGAAAGCTCTTTTTTCATGTTCATCTAGACATTTTCTATTCTTTCTCACTTTCACCTTATTGTAAGAGTTCATTTGTATATCAATAGTTTTATTTAACAATATATTACTTTGTTGAGGGATGACCATAAGCAAAGGGAACTCAAGTATCTTCTCTATATCAACATCTTCCCCAAAGTAGGATTTTGTATTTAAACATTAAGGAAAACCATGATAGTGAGGAAGATTGTCATAAGCTCCTAAAAATGAGACAAGGAATCATACGTGCTAAAATTTTCAAGAGAAGGCATCATTGAAGTGGAATCAACATCTATAAGATAATGATTAAGTAGAGAAAGAGGTTGGGAAGAAAATATAAATTAACGTTAAGAGATGGTTTTTGAGACTTCTTAGGAGGTTTAAAAGGATTTTATCCTTGTAAAAGAATGCTCACACCCATGATTTTCCAAAGGAATTTAGATCCCTTGCTCATTCACACCACACTCGTTACCACTATAACCATATTTTTCTAAGAGATGATAACCAAGACCATAATGAGAGGTCATACCAAAAGGGGATAGCAGGGCCTCATAGGTGACTATTTCATAACAATCAGTTTTTGAAAGAGTCTCAAGAATTTCATTAGAAGTTGAAGCAACATCAAAGTTGTTATTGAGTTGATCAGGAAGAGATGAAGACTTCTTAGATTCATAAATAGGTTCACTTTGTGTAGGTTCTATTGAAGGAACTTTATATTCTCCTACAAAAGAGTGCACAAAATCTAAGGATCCCTAATCATCATCTAGGAGGACACTGTTAGGAGAAGTGTGTTAAGAGGAAGGATATTTCCCTTGTTGAATCAAAATAGGAATATATTGAGAATCAGATTCAATACATAAGTAATTTTGTAACTTATCATCAACAACTATGGTATTCATGGTATTGTTGTAGATGAATTTCAATTTGTGATGAAACATTGAGGGAACAACTTTCATTAGCCTATAACCATGGTCATTCTAAGAGAATATTATAAGTGAGAGTGTCGATCATGACAAGAATAGGAGTAGGTAAAGTGATAGGACCTACCTTAATAGGTAAGGTGATAATACCTAAGGTTTATTTAGCAACATTGTCAAAGCCACAAATAGGAATCGAATCGGGTTGAATTAAAGAAGTATCCACCTTAATTTATGCAACAAATCAATACTACAAACATTAAGACAAGTAATCCATGAGAAATCAAAGTTCTTTGAATAATATTACCATTGATAAGAATACAAATAATAAGAGAATCACGTTGATCTTAAATTTATTTAGAAGGTAACTCATCTTGAGAAATGACAATTTGAGCTCAAGTATTAGTTTCGCTCCTACATTCTGATAAGGAAGCTATATTAATTTGCACAGGAGGTGGAACATGCATCTTTGTCAATGCTATTTGTAACACTTCATGATAAGTAGGTGAAGTTTGAGTAAGTTCCCAAAGAGATATCTTGGAAAGAGTACCATGTAATTGTTCTGCCAAATCATACTCTTTTCCAAGATTTTGAGGGAGACGGGGTGCTAGAGGAAGCACTAGTTGAGAAGAAGGAAGAGAATTAGACACAACTGGATTATTAGGTTGTTGATTATTCCTCATATTATATATATGGGTAATTGCATGATTATTTTTAAAAAAATCTGAAGGACTTCTTTCTATTCCTTTCACAATTATGATCAGTTTGTTGGGAGTTTGAAAGGATTTTTCATCACTACAACCTTTAACAACAATAACAAGTTTATTCGTTGGTTGAGGAATATCTTCATGAAGGTGAACACATACTTTGGGTTTTTCAACATTATTAATATATAGTTATTCACATGTATCATGTTAATCAACCTTTGGAAAAAGGATGGTTTAGAGGTCATAGAGGAAGAATGAATAACAATAAAGTCATCAAGGGTTTCATCTAACATATCAAAGTCATGATTACTAAATGACTCGTCAAAGGCTCTAAAATATTGTACAAAGAAATCAAACATTGTAAAATAAAGTAAATGCAATAAACAAAATGATAACTAGGCAAGCAATGAATGCACAAAATCACACTTTTAATTTTAATTTTAAAAATGAACATGCAAATGCAATGAGAAATGTAAACTAATGATAGTAAATGTTTTTGTTCTTTTTATTGTTTAAAAATACACACATGCAAGATCTAACTAATATAGTCAAAAGGTAATAATGTATGAAAAAGACAGGTTCACCAAAATGTACAGTAGGAAAATGGGAGTCAAGGGGGATCAATTCTCACTTCCTAAGGCACATTAGAATACAAAACCACCTCAAGATGAATATGATTGACACACCTTTGATGAAAGGATGTCAATGCAACATCTATGCTCTCATGGTTTCTATTCCTTTGTTTCTTAGAGTTTAGAAGAGGAAAGACAAGGTTCCTGTGCAAATGACTGAATATGGAAATGAATAACCTTGCTGAAATTGTAAATGAGATATTATGCACACCTGTGAATCAAATGGGATGAGATCTGATTTTCCAACTGGATTATTAGGTAAGCTTCTAGATCTGAACTCTCACTGTCAACACCTATGCCTAGGTTGAATTTTGACTGATTCTGAGGGCAAGAGGTTGCTTGGGACACCCTCTTCTCTGCAACTGGGACTAAAAAGGGAAGATTTTGAAATGCCACAAAGTAGAGATCTCATTTCTATCACTAGTACATGTTTTTTACTCTATATGCATATGTAAATCTAAAAATGTGTGTAAGTGGCTATATAGGGGTTTTCCTTAGTCAACCCCCTATTTTGGTGATTCACACCTCCATGGATAACCATTATGATAAAGAGATGTATGTATTCTCATGAATCTAGAGTATATATAAGATTTATATGAGCTAAAATGCATAAATTTAATTTAGAGATCTATCCTAGCATGTTAGAGTAAAAAACCTATATGAATATGTAATCAAATGTTATTGATAACATGTAAATAAGTCTAGATCTGATGCTCAAATGGATAGATTTAAGGATAACAAGAAACCATACCCAAACTAAAAGGTAGAGTACAAGGAAATCATCATTTGGTGATATCATATTCATCTTCATAATCCTTTTAAAGCTTCATATTGATGTTGATGTGCTAGTTGAATGCTTGATGTAGAAAAATAAAGTTTAGATCTTGATGCTTGTTGATTTTGACTTGATTTGTAGATCCTTACTTCATGGGATGCATTCAAATTATGGAGCCAACCTTGTAATTACTTTTTTCATTGTAAAATGAAGTAAGATACTTTATTTTATACCAAATCGTGTGATAAACTCAAAGGAAGCCGATGGGAATTTGGAAATCCTGCTAAAATTAAGCAACCAACCCCCAATTTCAATTTCAAACAAAATATTGGGGAAGAGGACGACCCGAGCATCATTTTACCAAGAAGAGGACCCCCTAGGCATCCTCTTCCCACCAATCAAGATCAAGATCAGGATCATAGCTCCTAGATAACAAGGGGATGCCAATTTTTGAAGCAGAATTGATTACGAGGTCATGATAAAATGAAAAGTCCACAAATGGTAACATAACTTGGCCTATATGATTAAATAAATGATTGGATTGGTGAAATAATAAAGAAAACCTAGAAATAAGGGCTCACATCAATTTTTGATGAAATTAAATCAACATAGGACTCATATTTAAATTTAGGTGTTCATTAAGCACCACATGAAGTCCTATTATTCACGTTAAAGTGAAAACACACTAAGGTGGGTACTAAACAATCATGAAGTTGTACACACCTGTAAGGTTCTTAAAATTTACAACAATACACCTTCAAAGTTGGGCACCCAAAATTTACTATATAGATGCTTTTAAACCTCTTACAACTGTAAGAGAATAATTGATAACTAACTAACAATAGCAGATCCTCTTACAACTTGTCATTTCCCAACTTGGGTGCCCACCTTTTCTATTCAAATATGTCTCCTAAAATTTGTCCATTTTGTCATATAATCTATCATAAGTTGTTAGAGGTTGGTGTATCATAAAATTTGTCATAAGTTTTCATAGGTAGGTGTGTTATAATTTGTCATTGCATGACACTTGTCACCTACCTCCACAAAAATCCAAGATCCTCCAAGCAGGACGTCTACTTCCATGTGAGGACAAAATATTCAATGTCACCTTTGCATTAGGATGACAAGCCAACATGCAAAATCCCATGAGATGATGAAATAACATGTGAAAACAAAATTGTCAAGTTGGCTGATAAAGTCAACCAAATTTTAAATAAAGTTATCTAAATACCATGCGAGGACTTGCAAAGGTTGAGACACCTTAATCCCTACAAATAACTTTGGTATAAAATACTCTATTTCATGCAAGATTTGGTGAAAGATGTAGCCACCCAAGATCTAGAACCTTCAATGAAAATACAAGATATATCAAATGTGAGAGAATAATGCTATTCTATCAAAGTTTGCAAATACTTACAATGCATTAGAATTCAAAGGGATTCCCTTGGTTATATCAATGAAGGTGAGATATTAGAATTCAAAGGGAGTCTCTTGTGTTAATATTATGACTTGCTACATAAGTGATGAGTATTCTATATGTGTCATAAGTAAACATAAATAACTAGTGTGAATATGACTTAGGTGATGAACTAGTCAGGTAAAACAACTCATTCACACCAACAAGCGCCTTTATGCATGTTTCCAAAGAAGTTGTATTGATGTAACTATTAAGAGGCCAATAAATTAATATAAGAAGCAATCTATTGCTTTCATGCTTCTAAGACTTATCTTTCTTTATTTGCTGATTTTTGTGTATGCATGTTTGTTTGTTGATTTTGTATCACGAGTTATTAAGATCTACTCTAATGGTAAGGATGCATTTGTTTGGCATGAGCCTCTTTTATACTTTTTTTTTTTTGCAAAAATCTCTTCCCTTTTCCCTCTATTCAATTTGGGCTTTGCCTTAGACAAATATGGAGACGACCTTCTAATTCTAGAGAACGACTTGCTTGCATCCCACACCAACTTGTCTATCAATTGTTGGCGGGTCTCACATGGAACTTATACTCATAAAACTAATGACAATTAACATCCATGAACAATAAAGAATGGAAATTTTCAAACACATCAAGTTTACTCTGTAAATATGGATATGGATTGAGTCACATCTTGCAACCTAAAACTAGACTAGGTCATTCAATGTGACTTGGTCTAGATGATTTGCCCAAATTCTCTCTCAACACAATCTTTAGAACTTTTTTTCCCCCTTACTTTACTGTGTTCATTATTGAGTGTGATCGTGCTGAGAAACATATATTCCCTTTCTTCCTAATGAATAAAAGGACCACTTTGGATTGAAACACAGTATACAAACTAGAACTAGACTAGGCCCTGTAGTGTGATTTGATCTAGAGATAAAATAATAAGGTTCACTATTCATACAAACTTAAAACTTTTTTGTCTTTTCTTCATGTCTATCTTGTTGATTTTGGTCATACTTAAAAACATAAACAAACAAACTTCAAAATGAAGGAAAGTTCTAGGCTTGTCTCAAGCCCCTAATAAAGAATGAAGTCTCCCATACACACAAAGGCACACTAGTTATTCAAAGTACCCTTAATTTAGTATTTGTTTTCTTGAGTGTGATCATACTTAGAAACATAGATTAGCTTGTTTCCTCGTGAAGGAAATGACCACTTTAGATTGAAACATGTATTGGACAACCTAGAATTGGATTAGAATTGAAACAACTGGATTCATTATTAAGATAACATTTAAAACCCTTTAACCTTTATTAAGTTCGTCATTCTTAGAAACATAAATAAACTTGCTTCAAAACGAAGGAAAGGTTCTTAACTTGTCTTAATAGCACTCAAGCCCCTAATAAAAACTGAAGTTTCACACACACAAAGTGCACTAGGTATGCAAATGTAGATTTGGCATAATCGATTACTATCTTCAAATGCACTAGGTATAAGTGGGCCGTGTCTATGGGGCAGAATATTTGCACCTTTGTTAACGCAATATGTTGTTAACAAAATACGTTAACAACATGTATGTTAGCCGATTGTGTTAACATGTGTTAGTAATTTACAAACAAACACAATAGACTAACATACATGTTGTTAACAACATATTAATTAATGAAGGTGCAAATATTCTGTCCCATAAACACGGTCCGTATAAGTGCACTAGTGTAATGCCTAAACATACATCTCTTTCTTTAAATGCTAACAAGTTAATGCGTGCAAAATAACAGTAAAACAAACGAGCAAGGGTATGAACTAATAAATAAATGAATAAAATATGAGGGTTGCAGGCGCGTTGGAAGCTGGGAATAGTAACGTTTCCGTTTGGAATGAAGTTGAAAGTTGAGACCCAACCAAATACCAAAGTACAAACTCTCCCCTGCTTGCCAACGGTCACAACCTCCTTATTTGCCGGCGAGCAACGGTCGGCAAAGAAGCAGAATAAAGTTCACCACCCCTGAACGGTAAAGGCATTTGTAGGCATGAAGTTTTCAGAGGCTACAAAGTTAAGCATATGATTCTGTATTTCTAGATATAATTCTGTTTTTTCAGACCTAACTCTGTTATTTTTATATCAATATTTGGGATCATTCTGAAAAAAGGCATGGTGAAAATGGAAGGAGCATCAGGGCTTATGAGAAAATGGAGAAAATGGTCCATGGGCTATCAGGAACTGTCCCTACCGGTGCCCACATCTTTCAAGAGAAACAAAAGAAGCCCAGTTACTGTTGTGGTGGGAAAAGAAAAGAAAACGTTCAAGGTTGAGTCTCAGATTCTGGAGTACTACCAGTTTCAGCCTCTGCTGGAGAAGGCCAGTGTTGGGGACAGAGAATGCTGTATTTTCTTGACCTGTGATGCAATCCTCTTTGAGCACATGTTATGGCTGGTTGATACCCATGATCCATCTCTTCGGTCTCTCAATGTGGAGTTGCTCTTGGAGTTTTATGCCCAGGAATCAGATCATCCTAATACTGCATCCTCATTGCTCTGGGATTGAGCCATTTTTCTTCCAGAAAGTCAATGGGTCCATTGAATCCTCTTCAAAATGCACATATTCTTGTCATGCTCACAGACCTCAGCTTCAATTGGGTTTGTTGCTCTGTTTCTTCGCATTTCCCCCTCAAATTGGAAGACGGTTTTAAATTTTTCTTGAGATTTTATAGCCAAATTCATTGTAGTTTGCAATTATAGATTAGGGTTAGGAAAAGTATGGGCTACTTGGATGCAAAGGCAGGAAGAGATAGCCTGTGCTTTGAGTTGGGTTTTTCCCATCACAGGGATGGAAGAAATTGTGAACCTTACTCTGTCTTCGATGGAGGAATATATTCATTGTAATGTAAATACTGTTGTGGTCAATAAACAAACAAATACCTCATCCAAAAGAACTTCATTATCTGTAATCTCCTCGATTTTCAACTTTTTGTATAATACCATTGATGCCTGTTTGTTGCTTCAGAAAATGAAATGGGTCCATTGAATCCTCATCAAAATGTATGTATTTTTGTCATGCTCACATACCTCAGCTTCAATTGGTGGGGTGCCCTTGCTGCTTTGTTTCTCTGCATTCCCCTCAAATCGGAAGATAATTTAAACTTTGGCATTTGATTTTGTACCCAAAAATATTGTAGGATGCAATAGTAGGTTTAGAAGTATGTCTTCTTGTCGAGCTCACAAGCCTCAGCTTCAATTGGGTGGGTTTCGTTGCTGCTTTGTTTCTTTGCATTTTCCCTCAAATTGAAAGATAGTTTAAAATTTGGCATTTGGTTTTAACCCAAATTCATTGTAGGTTGCAATTATAGATTAGTGTTGGAAAAAGTACGAGGCTTCTTGGATGTTAAGGCAGGAAGAGAGGCTTCCTGGATGTTAAGGCAGGAAGAGATAGGCTATCCTTTTAAGAAGGTAAAGTTGAGTTGGATATTTCCCATCACAAGGATGGAAGAGAATGCGTAAAGCTCACAGGACTCGGCTTCAATTGGGTGGGTCTCCTTGCTGCTCTGTTTCTTTTTATTTCCTTTCCAATTAAGAGTTCAAACTTTGGCATTTGATTTTAATTATAAAAGTAGTGTTAGAAAAAGTATGAGGTTACTTGGATGCAAAAAGTTTGAGTATATGAGCTTATACTTTGAGTTGGGTTTTTCCCATCACAGAGGTGGAAGAGATTGTGCACCTTACTCTGTCGTCATTGAAGTAATATATTCTTTGCTATGTAAATACTGATGTGGTCAATAAACAAACAAATACCTCGTCCAAAAGAACTACATTATCTGTAATCTCCTCAATTTTCAATTTTATTATTATACAATTGATGTGTTTGTTTATTTAGCAAGAGGAATGGGTTCATTGAATTCTCATCAAAATGTATGTATTCTTGTCTCCTTGCTGCTCTGTTCCTTGCTGCTCTGTTTCTTGGCATTTCCGTTCAAACTGGAAGATAGTTTAAATCTTGGCTTTTGATTTTATACCCAAATTCATTTCAGGTTGCAAAAATTAACGAGGCTAGTTGGATGGAAAGGCGAGAAGAGATAGCCTATGCTTTCAATGAGATAGATTTGAATTGGATTTTCCCCATCGCAGAGTTGAAAGTAAAATTGTGAACCTTCCTATGTCTTCAATGGAGGAATATATTATTTATAATGTAAATACTGGTGTGGTCAATGAACAAAGAAGACCTCATCCAAAAGAACTACATTATTTGTAATCTCCTCAATTTTCAAATTTTTAAGTATAATATTATCGATGCCTGTTTCTTTTGGTTGGAAGTAATTGAGATAAATATTTGGCAGATTTTTGCGTTTTGATTATATTTCAGAATTAGGATTTAAGTTTGTCAGAGATTCTTGTGTTTTTTAATTAATTTCACGATAATATCATATTTTTATAATGTATAGAGATTATTAAAAAAAAAATTGAGTAGATTGCGGTGGAGATTCTTCTCTGATCTATTGATAAGAGAGCATAAAGAGATAAAAAAAGAATGTAAATTTTAGAATTTTATGTTTGTTCGAAATTGTTGGTTGGGTGGCTGATCTCTATGTTTCTGAAACTTGTTTTCTTTTGTTGTTCAAGATTTGTCTTGTTAGCCTTGAATGAATGGAAGATTTTTATGAGGTCTACGAGACTATTACGATGTAAATTTCAGAATTATATGTTTACGTTTAAAATTGTTGGTTGTTGATATCTGTGTTTTCGAATTTCTTTTTCTTTTATTTGTTCAAGATTTGACTTGTTAGCTTGAATGAATGAAGGCCGGATTTTTAATGACGTCTACAAGTCTAAAAGTTACAGCAGAAAATTCACAAACTTCTCAAAGATCTTTAAACATCCATCTTCAAAGTATCTTCAAATTGCCTACATCTACAAGACTAAACGTTACAACATGAAATGAAGATACTTATGAAACCCTGTCTCCTCAAAGATGTTTAAACATCCATCTTCAAAGTATCTTCAAATTGCCTACAAATATATCTTCATGCTACACACTCTACTTCATTTTCCGCATATTTAGCTGATAGACTTATTTGTATGACAACCATTGCCACATTCATTCAAAGATTCTTCAAACACCACAAACGTTAGCTAAGTAACTTTCCCAAGGAATATCCTTCTATTAAATCTTTGAAGGCTTTAGAAATGATTTTCATGGAGTGACTTGATGAGATATTTTTTCCCTTTTTCCATAAATAAGAGCTTTTATTTTTTTAGATTTAAGAGATTTTGTTGTTAAATTTAAATATTGTGATATTGCTATCAGGATTCTGTGTAGTTTTTGAGTCAAACTCATTGACCCATGTTTCATGAGAAAGTCATCTCTCATGAGAATGAATGGAACACTCCTTATTTGCATGACAACCATTGCCACATTCATTCAAAGATTCTTCAAACACCACAAACGTTGGATGAGTAGACTTTCCCAAGGAATATCTTCTATTAAATCTTTGAAGGTTTTAGGAACAATTTTCATGGAGTGGCTTGATGAGATTTTTTTTTCCATTTTTCCATAAATAAAAGTTTTTATTTTTTTAGATTCAAGAGATTTTGTTGTTAAATTTAAATATTGTGATATTGCTATCAGGATTCTATCTAGTTTTTGAGTCAAACTCATTGACCCATGTTTCATGAGAAACCCATCTCTCATGAGAATAAATGAAACACTGCTTATTTGTATGACAACCAGTGCCACATTCATTCAAGGATTCTTTAGACACCACAAACCTTGGATAAGTAGACTTTCCCAAGGAATATCTTCTATTACATCTTTGAAGGTTTTAGGAACAATTTTCATGGAGTGACTTGATGAGACATTTTTCCCCTTTTTCCCATAAATAAGAGTTTTTATTTTTTTAGATTTAAGAGATTTTGTTGTTAAATTTAAATATTGTGATATTGCTATCAGGATTGTGCAGTTTTTTAATCAAACTCATAGACTAGAAACCCATCTCTAATGAGAATGAATGGAACACTGCATATTTTTATGATAACCATTGCCACATTCATTCAAAGATTCTTCAGACACCACAAACATTGGATAAGTAGACTTTCCCAAGGAATATCTTCTATTAAATCTTAGAAAGTTTTAGGAACAATTTTCATGGAGTGACTTGATGAGATTTTTTTTCCCCTTTTTCCATAAATAAGAGTTTTTACTTTTTTAGATTTAAGAGATTTTGCTATTAAATTTAAATATTGTGATATTCAGGTGTAGTTTTTGAGTCAAACTCATTGACCCATGTTTCATGAGAAACCCATCTCTCATGGGAATGAATGGAACACTTATAAATTTAATTGTTTTTTAGGGCTAGATTGGAAACTTCATTGTTAAATTCAAAACTTCTTTGTATGACATTGGAACACTTATAAATTTAAAATATTTCTTTTAGGGTGAGATTGAAAATTTTATTGTTAAATTTAAAACTTCTTAATAGATTTAGGGATACGTTTTAGAAAGTAATTATTTACCAATAAATATTAAAAAATTCAGCTAAACTATTTTATATGAGCTATTGTCCCAAAAACTTATAGAACCATGAAATCTTATAAATTTTGAAGTTTTAATTTAGAGACTTTTAGGCAGGTGTTTTTTTATATTAATCAACAATAAATTTAAATAATTTTTTTAGTGTGAGATTGGAAACTTTATTTTTAAATTTAAAGCTTCTTGATAGATTTAGGGATAATTTTTAGAAAGTAAATTTTTATCAATAAATATTAAAAAATTCAGCTAAACTATTTTATGAGCTATTGTCCCAAAAACTTATAGAACCATGAAATCTTATAAATTTTGAAGTTTTAATTTAGAGACTTTTAGGCAGGTGTTTTTTATACTAATCAACAACAAAACAAGAGTGTTGCCCCTTACAAAACCACCGTCCAAAGACGTAAACCAACTAACATCACACTACTAAAAGTATATCAACATAAAAAATTAGTACCAAAGAAAAATAGTAGATTATAAGCAACAACTAACGACACATAATTTAACAACATATTCACAACTACAACTAATAACACACTATAAGTAAAAAAAATGTTCACTTTGAAACTAGAGTCCAGAAGGGAAATAGTAGAGCCTAAACTAGAAAGTAAAGAAATGTTCTTACTAAAACCAAAGTCCAGTTTAACAATAAATACCAAAGTAAAATTAGTTCTACTAGAAAGCTCATATGGGCCAAAAATACTATAAACAAAGTATATCCAGTGAGAGTTATGCATGACCTGCAAATTTTATGTCGCACCCAATTGGTAGAGCATGACTCCAATCATCTGTAAAGAACTTAAATAGTTTTTTTGTAGATTCCTTCATTCTCCGCATTCTAAACACCTTGTGTTGCGTCAAACACAAAGAGGTTGCAGAATTATGCATAACACAGGGGCTAAACCTGGAAATACACCCCATTTCTTTTCCATGTCGAGGATCTTAGTTTTTAATTTTCCTACCTCATATCTTCAATGTAGCCATTTCAGTGGTTGCAATTTGGTAGCCAATGCAGGTGCCTTTGACTACAACCGTGTTGGCATTCTCCTCCTCCAACGTCATTTTCCCAGTTAGATCAACAGGCTCCACTATCGTACTATCTGAAATATGAGTGGAGCTATTTGTGGATTTCTTTGTATTATCAATAGTCTCAGTTTCATCTCCATCACCATGAGCAGGCTTATCTTTCTTATTTTTCCCCACCATTTTCTAACTCCCTTGGCCCTCTTCCTCCTCTTCGGAATCACAGTCAATCAACTAGTCTTTTTAACCTTTGTTCATTGAACGGGTCACCAGCTATGTGACCCTTCTCTAGGTTCATCTTCCTCCTCACACAACACCTCCCAACTTCATCTTTTTGATCACTTAACATCTAGGTTAGTGTTGCTAAGCTCTTTTAAGGCCTTTTTTGTAAGTAGGAGGTCTCAGGTTTTTTTTAAATAATGAACAAGCTTAAAATTTTATATTTAAAATTATGGAGTTAAAAAATTCTGTTAGCTTTTTTATGTTTAGCTAAATAATTGTAAATTTAACATTTCTTTTTCAAAAACTAATAAAATTGACCAACTTCTTCAAATTTGGGAGTTTAAACTTTTAAGCTTGTACATTATTTAAAAAAAATCTACGAGACCTCCTACTTAAAAAAAACTCCTAAAAGAGCTTAGCAACACTAGCCTAGATGTTAAGTGATCAGAAAGATGAAGTTGGGAAGTGTTCAGTGAGGAGGAAGATGAACTTGGAGAAGGGTCCCATATGCTTGTGACCAGTTCAACGAAAAAAACTAACAAAATTTTTAAACTCTAAAATTTTAAAAAGTTAACTCGTGATTAAGCTAAATCTTTTACTATTTAAATCTTTTTTTTTTAAATAAATATTAAATTTACAATTATATAGCTAAATATAAAAAATACAAACATAAATTTTAAACTCTAACTTTTTAAAAACTTAACTCATGATTAAGCAAATCTTTTAGTATTTAACTTTTGTTTTTTAGCCCCAAAACATTATCAAGCTATCAAAATCCATTAATTACTTCAAAGTTTTTGTTTGTGAAGAAACAAAAAGTCTTATAAAATACACTCAATTTTGTCGATGTTAAATTTTAAATTCAAATTATTGTCACTGTAGGTTTAAAGTAGACAAAACTGTTAGAAAATGTTTCAACCAAAATGGAAAAGGTTTCCTTTTCTAGTTCGATTTTTTTTTTAAATTTTAAATATTAAAAATATTTAAACTAAGATTGAAAATAACACAATTATTCTTAGATACACAATCAACAAACCCCAATAGCTCTACTTTTGAGTGTCCACTATTTCTTTGTTGATCACGGTTCTTTTGTTATGAACTTTAATAGGCAATCTACCATCTTTGCAATTCATCCTCCTTGAACATCTTTGCAATAGATCATCCATGTTCAATATGTGTAAATATTTTCACAATGTAAAATGATATTAGCCTTTGTTTTCGACATCAACCATACATGCTATCAAGTTTATTTAACTCATTCATAGCCATGTCATGGACAAGCTTATCATACCCTTATTTTGAAGGGAGTAGAGCTCGTCAAGTCTTTAGGATAACCTATACCCTCCTATACTACTCCATGATCAAAGATAGAAGGCCATAGTTTTCAAAAAATAAAATCAAACTATTTTAATATAGATAATAGAATATAATCAATCTTGCGCATTCACAAAAGAATAGATCACGATGACAACTCTTAAATTTCATCCAAGATTGAAGTAGATTTGGGAAAGCCTAATACCAAAAACCTCATAGTAGGCAAACTTGATGATGTTACGTTTGATTTTCATTTGTTGAAACCTATATGGTGGAGACATATAAATTGAAACCTAAACCTAGATCTATTCTCTAAACCCTTCTTGACAGACTTGGGACAGAGACATTCTTCTTGCAAGCATCACCTACATACCCACTTCCAAATAGGATCAACGTCCCATTTTTCTCCAAACAATAATTTTTGGAGAAACACAAGTATAGGTTTCCTAACCACTAACTTACTTTCCTCCTACAAGTGAAATATAAGGAATAATATACTTGAGGGAAAACCATAAAAGGGACTAAAACCAAATGTGTAAAACCACCAATTTCCAATACCCATACCCAAAACAAGTCATAAATTGCATATTTTATTGATTACTATTGCATAGCCTAATAAGGTTCCTTTTAAATATTTCCAATAATTAATAAATTTTAACAAAATCCAAGGAAATCCAACCCAATGCCCAATTTAGCAAGCCAAAACTATAACACTTCCATCACATGACACCAAGATCTCTAATAAGATCTCACTACCTTTATTGTTAATAATTAAATAGAAGCATTCCAAAATCTCTTTTAGGTACTTCTCATTAACATTGAGGGCAAGTAACATTGAACTTTTCCCTTGTGAAAAGGGTTTTTTATTGTTGTATTTTATTCCTCTGAAGATCGTGATTTGATGTTGAGAGATTTGTGGGCCTGGGAGAATCACTCTCTTTCTGTCAAACCCTGGACATTCTCCTTCAACCCTGTCACTAAACCTCTCAATGTGCACTCTATGTGGGTTCGTCTCCCCAATCTCCCACCCCTTTTTTGGGAGATTTCTTGCTTTGAGGCCATTGGAAACTCTATTGGCCATTTCTTGAAGATGGATGAGGCTACAACTTTGATGGGTTTCTCTACATTTTCTTACATTTTAGTTTACATGGATATCTCCACACCATTGCCATGAGAGATGTGATGCTCATGGTTGGGGATAGACCTTGGACGCAATCCTTGGATTATGAGGGCCTCCCCTTTCGCTGTCAGTGATTCTTCTCTACTAGACATCTATCTACATATTGTTCTCTTTTGCATCATAAAGGTGTTGCCACTTAGTGGAAGGATGCAAATGATGATCATTTGACCATCTGAGCTTCTGATTCTCTCTCTAACTCTACCTCTGAGGACTCCTCATAGGCTGATGATGAGAATGAAGCTCATGCTGCAAATCTGGGTGATGCTCCTACTGCAAATTTGGGTTATACTCTTGCTATAAATTTGGGTGACACCCCTTCTGTAACCATGAGGATATCACTCCTGATCCTACTGGTACAACCCCCTCTAGCCATGTGGACCATTCTTTTCCTTCTTCTCCTACTCTGCTCCAAACTTTAGTTGACTATGTATAGCTTTCTTAGCAATTCGGTCATTGTACTGACAAATGTCCAAATGGAGTTTCATTAGTTTCTCCCCCTTGTGGTGGCGATCCTAATGACAACATCTCCTAGACAGTTATTTGAAGGCACAAAAAAAATATTTTTTCAAACTCACACTCTTCTCTGCATGTAGTAAGTGAGAGAACCTCCTACTCTTGAGGAGGGCTACTAGCCAATGTGCTAATGTTCCATTTATTTTTTTACATTATATTTGACAACACCTATTATGTTCGTGTGTTGTTGATGAACTGTAATTGCCAACACCTATATTTTAGTGTTGTTGTTCTCTTTGATGCCTTCGGGCTGTGGTTGTGTAAGGGTCAGCCCCCTTGTTAGGCTACTAATTATAATAAAAAACATCGAGGGTGAGTTGATTTCTTATTAGCCATAAATTCTCTTTGTTTGCAAGGGCATATTTTGACCATTATCATATAGTTCAACATTGAAACACATTGTAAAGGAAGTACATATAACCTCGTTCTTATAACGTAGATGTACATTTTCCCCAGCCATGAATAATACTTAATTCATACCAAACGTAGTTAAAGAAGATTTCACTTATTAATCTAATTAAGGAGATCACAATTAACCTTGGCCACTATTAAATCTATTACCAATTTCATTTTTCTATAAGTCATCCAAACTATAAGTATCTTCACATAGTAATATAGCATGAATTGAGAGTAACCAACAAAATCATAGAGAGAGTATCAATCTTAACATCATTAGTAGCTTCTAAAATTGATAGTCTGATAAAATTACTTACATGAAAAATAATAGCTTCCAAACTTTAAGTCATCTCCTTAATCTTTAAGAAAGTGGATTACAAGAAAATGACATGAATGGTACTATAGACACCAAAAATGGTCAGGCTTGCAAGCTCACATTTAATCACTAATTATTCCTCTATTAATTAAATGGTTCTTTAATTCTTTAATTAATCATCTTAATTCCGTTGTCCTATTATTTTTTATCATTTAATCATTTCCTAATATTAATTAAATAATTAATCTTATTTAATTAATTAACTAAAATTAATTGGTCTTTATTAGTTAATTAAATTCCAATTCTAAATTCCCTTAGTTTAAATAATTATAATTAATTATTTAAATTAGCTAATTAATTCTTCTCAATTAAATTAATGACCCAAATTAATTTAATTTATGTCTGATTTCTATTTAATTTCACTCCAATTTTAAAATAATTCCACTTTCTTTCTAAATTGAATTTTTAATTCAATTTTAATTACAAAATCAGAAAAATCAATTTCATGAGGAATCCAGAATTCTGAAAATTAGAAATAATCTTTCAAATTAAATTTTTTATTATTATCCTCAAAATTGAAAATGAAAAACAATCTTGTAACTCGAAAAACCAATTGGATTTTGCAAACTAATTTTCTCCAAAATTGAAATATATTTTCAATCTTTATCTTCTCTCCTTTTTCTCTTCAAAATTGGAATTTCTTCATCCTCACTCCATCTCTAATTATCTCATCTGTCAAATCCTGCTTTTACAGAATCAATCTCAACCATCGATCAGTCTAAAATCTCTATATAAACCCTCCTTATTCTCGTAATGAGGATCTGGTTTTCTGAGAGCACAATCTTTATGCAGGTTTTTCAAGTGAATTGCAATCAACATACATATGTTTTTATCATATTTTCTTGAATCTCCCAAGTCATAAGCATTTCCAGTATCAACTCTGAGCACCATCCAAGCAGCGTTTCAGAAGGAGAAGAGAGAAGCAACATAAGCTTTGAATACATCAATTTTCATTTAATTTGAATATTATTCATGATGTTTCATTATTTAGTTGTTAATAGGGCTTAAATTAGGTTTTGTAGTTTGCTATATTTTATAGTTTGGTTCTACTAACTCGGGTTCTCTAGTCTTGTATATTTCCCCTATGAAATTTTGGTGAATCCGATGTGAATCAATAGCTAACAGATCCCTTGCAGACGACCAAAAGATTTCTTAGTCTTGGTTGTATGATGAAGATTAATTTAATTCTTTTTTAATTTACTCTGTTCTGTTATTTTGCATTTGCCTGTTTATTTTTGCAATTGTCAGTAATTTACTGCATATCACCCATGTATTTTTGTAATTGATCAATGTTATTTTGTAATTGACAAAAGTAATTTCACACTTGTTCAGGGCATATTTTTGTCTGTAGGTTTCTGACAATTTTATAGGTTTTGCAATCGATAAAGTTATTTTGTAATTGATAGAGATATTTCGCAATTGATAGACATATTTCAAAATTGAAGAATTAATTTCACAATTGATCTGTTTATATTAATTTTTTTTTTATATTCTTGGGTTTTTGTGCTAATCTTGATATCCTAGTTTTCAAAATTTTCTCGGTTTCTATGCAAGACAAACAAATGGTGAATGATGAGAAAGATAGTTAGGCGTACTCTAGGGTTTAGATCGTGAAAAGAACTCAAGCGAAGGATTGCTCAATATAAAATTCAATGAAGGGAAGCCCTAGAAATCATAATCAAAGATGAGCTCAAGGCCTTCAACATGTATATTGATTCTCTTAAAGGTTTTCAAGTAAAATATAATTTTCCTGTGAGTATCTGCACCCTTAGTAATACATGCATTTCTGAATCACATTGTGTTTGATCACTAATCATTTCTGTTAGCTTGTGGCTGTAAAAGGAAAAAAATTCAAATACGCTTGTCAAAGACCCCATTGCTCTAATAGTTTTGTTGCAGGAGGGGAGGGCTTGAAACACAAAAAAAACAATCAATTCTTTTATTTGTTTCATGCTTTCCTTCTTGTGCTAATCATAGGAACATCTAAATTTGGGGGTTTTAAAATGAATGTTTGTTCATTGTGTCTGGGAGAAGTGGTCTTGGTAGGAGAGTATGCTCTCACCCCTTGAGGGTCATCAGAAATATAGACCCTCAGTTTTCGTCCATTTACTTTTATGCATTCACCTTTAGCGAGCCTAGTGTTGATGAAAAAATATCACGGGAACGACTCAAGTGGTAACAGGGAAAAGCCAACCTCTTCCAACCCAATATAATCAAATACCTCCTTGAGATTAAAGTCTTGAAGGGAAAATATATCTTATGCCTGGTCTCCTCTAGGTTCTATAGGACCTAAATAATGTTTATGCAGACTTTGTATGATTCAAAAGATATCTTTGAACGAATGCCCTTGCTAAAGAGCCAACATTTTTAGTTGCCAAAAAAAAAACCCTCTACTGTTGATATGGAAGGTCAGAGACCAAATAAGACACCCCATGTACTTGTAATTCCTCATAGATATAGCAATTCCTTGGGAAGTGATGTCCCTTGGAATCTTAATTTTGGTAATGCCTGAGAAGTGTGTTCCGTGGAGGGGAGCCAATGCTACCAAACTTCTAAGATATCCATGTTGAATAGTGCAACTGGGTTTTATCCAAGTGGGGATTCAATGGTATTTTCCTTGCCAGCCATAGGGTTGTTATTCTATTTGGTTACTCTTAGATTGCAAAACATTTTGTCTACTATGTTTATTTGTGTGATTATTTTCAACGCAAAACTAACTGTAGACACCCTAAAATGGACAGGCTTGCGACTTTACATTAAAAACACTAATTTTCATCTATTAATTAATGGTTTCTTAATCATTAATTAATCATCTATTTTCTTCTAAATTCATTTCTCAAATCATCTAATCCAATTCCCAAAATTAATTAAATAATTAATTTTATTTAATTAATTAAGCTTTAATTGATTAATTATCATTATTTAATTAATTAAACTCAATTTCCTATAGTTTAAATCCAAATATTTAAACTTACTAATTCTTCCAATTAAGTTAATTTCAATTAAATTAATTTAATTTCATCAAATAAAGCAATTCTTAATTAAAAAGAATTCAATTATCTCACATGTTGAAAACAATTAATAAATAAATGAATTAAATAT
>MU226473.1:266001-276075 GCA_018584345.1 Thuja plicata
CTAGAAAAGTAATACTACCTATGCATGTGGGATAATAAAATATACTCACGGGACGACTTACAAAGCATATGCGTCCAACAACACTATACTAACAAAATAAACAGAAGGAACACACAGGTTCCTAACAATCTCCCAACACTAACCTTTGTCTAGTCCACCTCGAGCTAGTCAACTGAGATCAAGAAGGATGTTCAAGCATAGATCTCTTTGAAAATGATAAAGCAATTGCAAAATTTCTAGGTCTTCAGGAAGGAATACCATCAGGAGACCACAAGGCTGGGTTCTATTTTTATTTAGATAGGTCAAAAAATTTGGGGAGGTGACTCCTCTTTCTAGCCAAAAAAGTAAAAATGAAAAGAAAAAAAGAAAGGGCATTAAGTGAAAATTGAAAGGCACTTCGTGACCGTGAAACAAGTAAAAATAGAGATGTATCTTCTAGTGAAAACCTTTCTGAGGTGCCATAAGATGGAAAGTTGTAACCCCTTCCCTTAGATGAGGAGAAATTGACATTATTAGTAGACAAAACTGTTGAAGCTAACTTAGGGGATGAGCTCCACCTGAAGAAGATCTATATTGAAAAATATCTCACTTGAAGAAAGAGAGAAATTCATTAACTTCTTCAAAGAAAGACAAGTGAATTTTTCTTGGTCATATGCTGACATGCCAGATCTTGTCTGTAACTAGTATTACATCACTTACCAATGCTACCAAATGCAAAATTGATAAAATAAAAATTGAGAAAGATGCATCCACACATTGCCTTGTTAGTGAAGGTTGAGATGAAGAAAATTATGGATGTGGGCTTCATAAGCAATGAAACCTAACATGTTGGGAGCACGCTCAGACATGCAAATGTTAGAGATATACATCAAATAACAACATTAAACATGTCTAAAAGAATACTATTAAAAACAACAAGAGATCCATCACAACCTCTGATGAGCCAAACAAGTGCACCCAAGCCATGTTGATTTGCTCTTAGAGAGGTTTGTGGGTGTGCTCTCCCAACACAATATTATAATCCCACTAGAAATGCATTAAAAGATGAGCTAATAACTCAAGAACAAGTATAAGGAACTTATCTTAAGATTTCACCATTGATGAAGACGCAAGCATTAAACTAAGATGATATGCAAGATCTAACTAAGATAATAGAACTAGATTCATTCTAATATAAACCTAAGATGTGATATCTAGATTCAATAATGAAATGAACATAAAAATGAACTAAGATTGCTATGAAATGCTAAATTGCTTAAAAAATCTAGAACTAAACTAGCATGGCAACAATGCAAAAAAGAGAGGTGATTTGCTCTTGACAAAGGCCTCTATTTATAGAGTTCTTGGAGGAGAGAGAAGGCTTGGATGAGGTGGAGCTCATGTAACATCCACATAGGTGCCACATGAGGGACACATAAGCCATGCAAGAGGCCCACTTTTCTCACACATATGTGAGCAACTTTGGATGTGATGGGTCAAAGTGTACTTAAAGTACACATGTGAAAGATCTTGTAAGAGGGTGTAAGAGGGTGTAAGAGTTTTGGACCAATAAAACACTTTTGGAAATTGTAAGAAGGTGTCATCATAGTTGTAAGAAACCTTGTTGGCACCAAATAAAGATTATTTGAAAAAGTCAATTTTTGAAAATTTGCTCACACATGTGTGAGCAAATAATTAGGACTAATTATTGTAGGAATCAAGAAATTAGCTTAATTAACCTTAGTTAATTAATAGATAGGTCTATTTGGTGAGAGTGATGTGAGGTAGGGTAGGATCTAGGTTTAAATTAGCTTAATCCAAATTAAATTTAGATTAATTGTGGTTTAGTAGAATTTAAGTCATGTGAAGGAATAAATAAATTAAAAATTTATTTAAAGGGAATGAATGAAGGATAATGTATTAAACAAGATTTAATACATTAAAAAGGGGGTAGTATTTAAATTAAATTTAAATACTAAGAAAAGTGAATCATATTTAATTAAATAAATTTAATTAAATAGATAGAAGAATATAACAAATATAATTAATTAAAATTAACTATAATGTTATGAGGATATTAATTAAATTAATATAAGGACGATTTTGGACGTCTACATTTTGCCCCTCTTTGATGCATCGTCGAAAGTGACGTTGCGTCAAAGAAAAGAAAATAAGATGCCCCAGAGAGGTCAGAAAACCTACGGTAGCGAGAGCGGAGGAGGGTGCCCCCTCGAGAAAATAATAGGAAAAAATATAATTTTTTAATAATTTTTTCTCGAAAAGGCAAGAAAATGGAAAAAGCAGACCAATTTCATGGCGTGTCCAAGAAAAATGGAGGGAAAGCAGGGACCAAAACGGGAAAAAGGGGAGGCCGATGGAAGAAATGGGTCCCAAGGGGTTATAAATAGTGCACCAGGGCCCATGGACAAGTCACTTTCACTCACAAAGAGCAAAAAGAGAAAAGAAGAAGAGAGCAATGGCAGCACAATGAGAGTGAGCACAGCTTGGGGAGCGTGTCTAGGTATACCAGCGGCTTGCGGATGCGGGACCACCGGTGACTAGTCGAGCACCAACTCTGTCACTTACACATTTAATGTTCTAGGAGGGTAGTTAGAAGCAATAAATGCTCCAAACCAGACGCGCAGCACAGACGATGATCGCCTGATTGCCGTCTGCACATACGACGACTGACAGACCGCTGTCTTCGCAGATGCCTGACAGGCGACTGACGTCTATGAAGACGAAGATCGATCGATCTCTGTCTGCGAGGGCAGGGGGAGACAAACGATGCAGCAGAGACGGTGATGTATAAACACCGCTATCTATGCAGCAAGGGAGGCGACAGCCTAAACCGCCATCTCTGCAGATTGATGTCTGTGGAGATCCACCATTTCCACAGACTGGTGACTGCGAAAGTCTTCCGTCTGCGAGGGTCAACCACAGTCTATGCAGATTGACCCAAAAATGGAAGGAAAGAGAAGAAGAAGAGTAAAGACAAGGGTCTGGGAGCATTTTTTGATGCCCCAGATGGGCCTGGGACATGTTTCGATGCCCCAACATGCTATCTGATTACTGGCATTTGCTTGCTGACTACAGGAGGAGACTATTACATTTCAAGCCAGGGAGTGCTACCTAGTGACCATGGAGCTGGAGCAGCATCAGACAGTGGCAGAGTGGGGACAAGTGACATTGTGCGGACTAGAGCACATGAGGCATTGGCCGCATCTTTGAGTGCATAATGCACTCATGTTTGCATTGATAGAGAGGTGGCACAGTACCACCTCGAGCTTCCACTTCCCTACAGGGGAAGCGACTATCACCCTCCATGATGTATGGAGGATCTACAGAGTGCCCATTCGGGGGTTCATACTAGAGTACTGTGTGGAGGGATTAGAGCCCTATATGGAGATGGCTCTGAGATGGAGGTTTACAGATCTACCGATTACACAACAGTGGATGTCATGGACAGGAGCTATGACCATGGAGCCACAGCCACGACAACTGGCACTATATCTAGCGGGGTTGATAGGGGGATGTCTCATGCCTGATCATGCAGGCAAGGGGTATCCTATAGGCTGGGCACGAGTGCTGAGTAGCATAGTCGAGGACGGCGACTAGTACTGCTGGGGATATGTCATCCTTGGCCAGTTATACTATGATCTCCATATGTGCGCCTACCATAAGGGTAGGGCACTAGGTCCTAGATGTATGCTCTTATTAGTATGGGTGTGGGAGCATATTGCAGTCACATGACCGATTAGACATCAGGAGACTTGGGCGGCATATGAGCCCTTTGTTTGTAGGTACATGCCACCGATCTATTATGAGGCCACAGATTCTGTGGGATACTGGTGTAGGAGACTCGATGAGATGGGGGCTATACTGTGGGCACCCTATGTAGGATGTGAGGCCTAGGGCCATGAGACCCCATAGTAGGATAGGTTTGCAGAGGATGGATTCTACGACTCATACTATATGAGGTTTGTGCAAACTGATTGTTGGCTATTCAGGAGGATAGCTTACATGATATCATGATATATGCCATCTAAGGTATGAAGGAAGATGGGCCAGGTGCAGGAGGTAGTATCAGACGGGTTTCCACATCCATTGGTTACCCGAGAGGTAGGGAGTGTATGGGGGATGGGTGTAGATCCTCAGATAGCCCAAGCATCATTCACGGGCATGATCAAGGTTCCCTGGATCAGGGCTCGAGAGTCACTACAGGATGGAGGTGTAGTTCCTGCATATGCACAGTGGTGGGCGACGCATAGACCTGTGAGACTGACAATGTTGGGGGTTGTTTAGGAGGATGAGCAGCTAGGGGCCAGAGGAGATGGAGGAGGACAGGGGGATGACGACGATGAGGGAGGAGATGGAGGGGCCATAGGGAGGAGATGGAGGGGCTAGGGTGGCAGTACTAAGGTGGAGGGGGCAGGTGCAGATACCAGTAGGTTGGCAGCCATCGATCATACTCGATGTACAGGTACAGGGGTAGGATCCGTAGGGGCCACTACAAGGGCCACAATAGGCACCACAAGGGCCACCACCATAGGGACCTCCATAGGGACCACCAGTGGGCTACATATCCTAGGAGACACACGAGATAGTCATAGAAGAGTGTGATAGCCTGCGAACTGAGCTGGGGAGAGTTCAAAGACTATTGGCGATATCTCAGGCGACTGAGGTGAGCGCACAGGCTGAGATTCTGTATTTACAAAGATTGTTAGCCACAACACAGGCTATAGCCAGTAGCCTTCAGACAGAGGTGACTCGGGTATAGAGGGAGCTATCAGCAGAGACAACTTGAGGGGACAGTGCGCAGCGGGCACTGGACATTTTATAGGCTCGGGTGGATAGCAGGGAGTTTGTTGTGATAGAGGAGTTTGGGGACCGAGAGGAGGAGCTGGAAGCTATGTTAGCACAGATAGAAACTCTAACAATAGAGCAATATTTAGCACAGAGATGTGCTGAGGATTACAGGGCAGACCGCGATATAGCGTGGTTAGTGAGCAGTACGACAGGGTTGGGTCAGATGATGACCGATGCTATGGCAGCCCAGAGAGAGGCAGGATGCAGAGGCTGAGAGGCCGCATATTATATGGGGCTTTACCATGGAGCAGTGCCAGAGGAGGCACGAGAGCCTGCATATTCTGAGAGGGCATAGTCAGAGAGCATCGGTCGGTCATCACAGGGATCAATGGGGTTACCGCCACGTCCCAGCAGGTGAGCAGGACCATCATGGCCACCGCTATGACACTTCTCAGACTTTTTGGATACACATTTTTGACACATGATGTATGATATGACACTTTTGATATATATAGATGGACTATTTTTGGACTATGGGACTCTAATTTATGGACCTTTGTGATGTTATATGCTTATATGGTGTGATGTTTATGTAGGATGTATGGATGCACTTATGATGTTATTTTTACAATATATAATGTTTATGATTGACATGCAAGATGGGATTAATATACGTATGATGATACTGACAGATTTGTGATGCAGGGATGAGATGCAGATATATATATGTATAGATGTGATGTGATGTGTTAATGCTTATATTTTATTATGTATGGATGTAATGTAATGATGTATAAATGTATTTATGATGCTTTATGAAATGAATGAACCCTAAAAGATGTGATGGATTTTATGGATGCAACTAATGGAATGTAATATAATTACCTGCAAATGGTACTATATGATGCTTATAAATGTATAATGCTAATGGAATGATAATGCAACTATAAATGTGTTAAATGAATAATGTACATAATGAACTAAATGATCAATGCAAATGTATTTAAAATGGACACTGCAACTAAATGATGTAATGACTAATGATTAATCAAGGAAATGAATAATGCAATGGATAATGACTAATGATTAATGAATGAAATGAATGTGATGTGAGACAAATGTATAATGGCTAATGATTAATGAATGAAATGAATGCAATATGGGACAAATGAATAATGGCAAATGGTTAATAAATGAATAATGTATATTGACTAATCATTAACAATGCAATGGATAATGACTAATGTTTAATGAATGAAATACAATATGAGACAAATGAGTAATGACTAATGATTAATGAATGAAATGAACAATGCAATAGATAATGACTAATGATTAATGAACTGAAATGAACAATGTAATAAATAATGTCTAAATGAGGACACTATTTTTGTGTGTATCACAATAAGTCTGATAAAAATCATGTAGGTGACCGGATAGGGGAATAAATAGAAACCTTTGCCAAGAGAAAAATCATAATGTAATATGACCTAACTACTATGCAAAGACTAACTACATGATAATAGTGGGATTGATACCATGTTAATGTTGGAGAGAACACCCTAGTTTGATATTGCAAAAGGAGTTATGCACCATGTGCTAGAAAACACAAGTGACATGGTTCCTTTGCATGGACTAGACTCTTAGACAAATAGGTTGCTAGAAACAAGAATGCGAGATATCAGGTATGATGAGAGCTATGAAATGTTACTCATGAGGAGACACAATACATACAGATCTTTTGACAGATTTGGGATGCATGAATCCTGCCCCCAGTGAGGCACACATAGTCATAACCGAGCATCAAAACATAAATGCACTAACAAACTATGACAAGCAGATCATACCACAAAGGACACGTATTTCACTAGATACTCACCATAACAAACCAAGATATAAAAGATTGAGGCTGTCGCAATAAGGACATAGTAAAACATAATATAAAATAACAAAAAGACATCCTGACCAAGTGGTCATTTAGTCCAAAAGTTCTTTCCATGAAAAATTTTGATGTGAGGATTGATAAAACAGTCGACACCGGAAGGATTCGTCCTAATGGGCCAAAGATTGATTGATAGAAAATGGGAATTTGCTGGCAATTGCTTATGAATAGAACGATCATTAGGAAAGTCAATCTGTCTGTTGATTTGATGTAAAATGTTTGCTATCACTGTGTCTAGAACAAAGCTTAGTTTTTTGATTTGGTAAGCTCAGTCATGCGGGAATCATTATTGCGAAAGTGGGAAGATGGTCAAAGAACTACCTGCACAAATATGGGTAGTGATGCTTATTATGAAAGGAGATGCAAGCTGTATTGACAAATGGTGGAAACTGATGGTGGATCTGACTACGCATGGCGCCTGAAACAGGTTTTCACTATGGTACTTATCCATTATGCCACCGAAGTGGTTTTCACAGATGGATGGATTTTATTTTTTCTCTTTCTCTTTTTGATTTTCTTTTCAAGCTTTTGTATTTTTTATGCTTTTTTGATCTTTTGATTTTTTTTGCTTTTTTGAATATTCCGAATGTTTTTGGATTTTTTGCTTTCTGATTTTTTAGATTTTTTGAAAAATTTCTGCTGTACAACGGACTATGAACTGATCAAGCATAGAAGCTTTTGAGATGTACAATATTTACAGGATCAGGGAGTGGATCTCCCTCTAGGGACACAATTTAATAGGCACCTGAACCATATTTTTCTATAACAATGAAGGGACCCAACCAATTAGGTTCAAATTTCCCTTTCTTCTCATGGTTCTGAAGGTTCTTTATATTATGTTGCAGGACAAGATCACCAACCTCAAATTGACGAGGTTTGATCCTTTTGTTTAACTGAAGGCAAAGATAATTTTGTTACATGCAGAGGTGGTCTAGGGCATTGAGGCGTCTCTCATCCAGTAGTTCTAGCTCTTGCAAGCGAGAAACTCTATATTCTTCTTTGGACAACAGATTCTTGAGAGAGATTCTGAGGGAAGGGAGCTCAATTTCAATGGGTAGAATAGCCTCAGTACCATAAACAAGGGCAAAGGGAGTGGCTCCCATGGGAGTTCGAATGGAGGTGCGGTAAGCCCAAAGGGAAGGATTAAGGTGAAGGTGCCAATCATGGCCAACTTTATCGACTATTTTCTTGAGAATTCTGAGGATAGTTTTATTCGTAGCCTTAGCTTGACCATTGCTTTGCGGAAAGTAATTGGAAGAAGTATGGTGGGTAATGCTGAACTTCCTACATAGCTCTGTGACATCCTTGTTCTTGAAAGGTCCTCCATTATTAGTAACAATGTCCTGAGGAATGCCATAGTGACATATAAGATAGTTCAAAATAAACTTCAAAATCTATTTTCCAATAGTGTAGGTGAGAGGAACAGCTTCAACCCACTTGGTAAAGTACTCCATAGTAGCCAAGATGTATTTATGGCCATTGGATGAATTAGGGAAAATCTGGCCAATGAGGTCGAGACCCTAGCATGAAAAGGGCCAAGAGGTGATGGTGGGTTGGAGTGATTGGGAGGGAGCGTGTATCAAATCGCTGTGCTGCTGACAAGGTACACACTTCTTCACATAGTTGTAGGCATCTTTCTCCATAGTAGGCCAGTAATATCCAGTGCATAACAGCTTTTTGGCCAAAGTAAGTTCACTAGAGTGGCCCCATAGATTCCTTGATGTACCTCCTCCAGGGAAATTTGTGCTTCATCAGAATTCACACACCTTAAAAGAGTTCCATCAAAATACTTTCAGAAGAGGGTATCAACAAGGATTGTGTATTAGGAAGTGTGGTGAATGGAAGTTTTACGTTGATTGGGGGTTAAAGTAAGTGAAGTATGTCCATCGCGTAGGTAGGAATACACTTCTTGGTACCATGGGGAAGTGGGATCAACAATCTCACACACCATTTCAGAATTTGGCTTGTCATAGGCAGGGACCGTAAGATTCTCAACAAGAAATTCACACCGTGCGCTGTGTTCTAGCATAGTGATCAAGGACCCAATTGTTGCCATGGCATCTGCTGATTTGTTGTTTGTGTGAGGGATCTGTTTGAAGGTTAGTTCAGTGAAATGCATCTTGATATCTTCAACTATTTGATGATAGGGAAGAAACTTGTCATCCTTCATTTGATATTCATCCATAACTTGTTTGATAACCAATTGTGAATCACCAAGCACCAATAGAGTGAGAATCTGCCATTGTATGGCCTGTCAAAGTCCAAGTATAAGGGCTTCATATTCTGCAATATTGTTGGTACAAGGAAACTATCATTTGAAAGATTTAGGGATGAGATCCCCTTTTGGTGTAACAAACAAGATTCCTGCCCCTGATCCCTTCTGAGTGAAGGATCCATCAAAATATAGTTTCCATAGTGGACTTGGGGTAAGATTTAAGATAGATTCATCTGGAAAATCTGTGATCAGAGGGTGTTTACCATCAACAGGTGCTTCAGCTAGCTGATCTACAAACACTTGGCCTTTAATGGCCTTTTGATCCACATAAACAATGTCAAACTCACTAAGGATCATGACCCATTTTGTTGTACGACCAGTAAGAGCAGTGCATGACAGGAGATACTTGAGTGGATCAATTTTAGCAACAAGATGAATCTTATGATTAAGCATATAATGTCGTAGCTTCTGTGTATAGAAAACAACAACCAGACATGCCTTCTCAATTAGGGAATAATTCAAATCATAGCCAATAAGAGTTCTTTTGAGATAGTAAATTGCTCGCTCCTTGTCGGTGTCATCTAATTGTGCCAGGAGGGCTCCCAACATGACCTCTATAGTAGATATGTACAAAATTAGAGGCTGACTAGAAACAGGTGGAACTAACATGGGTGGATTAGCCAAATAACCTTTCAGTTTCTCAAATGCATTTTGACACAAGCAATCCCACTGAAACTTGATATTCTTGCACAGAAGATGGGAGAATGGATGCACCTTGTCAACCAGCTGTGACATGAATCTTTTGATTGATTGTAGTTTGCCTTGTAAACTGCATAATTGCTTCAATGTTTTGGGTGGTGGCATCTCTACGATTGCTTTCACTTTCTTTGGATCAACTTCTATTCCTTTCCGTGACACAATGTATCCCAACAACTTACCAGATTGTACTCCAAAGACACACTTTTTGGGATTCAGCCTAAGCTTATATTTCTCCAATCACTTAAAGATGGTAGTAAGGATAGGAATATGTGATTCCCTTGTTTTGGATTTTCCTAAAAGATCATCCACATAATCTTCCATGATGACATGCAAAAGGTCATGAAAGATGGTAGTCATTGCTCGTTGATAA
>MU226473.1:284120-296000 GCA_018584345.1 Thuja plicata
GATCTTGTAAGAAGGTGTAAGAGGGTGTAAGAGTTTTGGACCAATGAAACACTTTTGAAAAGTGTAAGAAGGTGTCATCATAGGTGTAAGAAACCTTGTTGGCACCAAATAAGGATTATTTGAAAAAATCAATTTTTGGTAATTTGCTTACACATGTGTGAGTAAATAATTAGGACTAATTATTGTAGGAATCAAGAAGTTAGATTAATTAACCTTAGTTAATTAATAGATAGGTCTATTTGGTGAGAGTTATGTGAGGTAGGGTAGGATCTAGGCTCAAATTAGCTTAATCCAAATTTGATTTAGATTAATTGTGGTTTAGTAGAATTTAAGTCATGTGAAGGAATAAATAAATTAAAAATTTATTTAAAGGGAATTAATGAGGGGTAATGTATTAAACAAGATTTAATATATTAAAAGGGGGTAGTATTTAAATTAAATTCAAATACTAAGGAAAGTGAATCATATTTAATTAAATAGATAGAAGAATATAAAAAATATAATTAATTAAAATTAACTATAATGTTATGGGAATATTAATTAAATTAATATAAGGATGATTTTGGACGTCTACAAGACCATCCCTTATGCAGAATGGATATCAAATCTAGTGCAAGTTACAAAACATTGTGGTCAGATCCGCATATGGATAGATTTCAGGGACCTGAACAAGGCTTGTCCCAAGGATGACTTTCCATTGCCAAACATTGATATTATAGTTGTTTTGATAGGGGGACATGAAATTTTATCTCTAATGGACAAATTATTAGGATATCATCAAATTAAAATAGGTCCTGAAGAACAACTTAAAACAACATTCACTTGTGCTTGACTTAATATTGCTGGAATGTGATGTCATTTGGAGTTACATATGGAAAAATCCTTGGATTTATAGTTTCATATAGAGGCATTGAAGTAGATCTTGAGAAATTAAAAACAATACAGGACATTCCTCCTCCCACAAATCTGAAATAACTCAAAGGACTCTAGGGAAGGCTACAATCTATTAGGAGATTCATAGCATAGTTGGAAGATAAGTGTTGCCATTTCAACACCTCTTACATAAATGAGTGACTTTTATATGGACAAAAAAATGTGAGAAAGAATTCCAAGTCTTCAAGAACTATTTGTTGAGCTCTCCACTGTTAGCCCCACAAACTCTTGGTAAACCACTTATTCTATACATTTCAACAACTGGCTCAACACTAGGAGCTCTCTTAGCACAACATGATGACAAAAGAAAAGAGAGAGATATTTATTATATTATTCAAACCTTGGTCAGGTATGGGCTAAACTATTATTCAATTGAGAAAGTATGTCTGGAAATTATCGTTGCCTCATAAAAGCTGAGACACTACATGTTAATTCATCAAACTAAGCTCCTATCTCACATCAATCCATTGAAGTACATATTAAGTAAAGTAACATTAACTGGAAGACTCTCTAAATGGGTCATGATCTTAAGTGAGTTTGATATTGAGTATGTGGATTATAAGGCTATATAAGGACAAGATATTTCTGATCAACTGGCAGAAGCACCCATTCTAGATCACCAACTTATTGTCTCAGAGTTCCCCGATTGAGCAATTTTCACCATGGAAGCATCAAAAATAGAAGTTTGGCAATTGTATTTTTATGGATTGTATAGCAACCATGGTGCATGAGCAAGAATAATACTCATCACTCCACAAGGGGATGCAATTAATAAGTCTTTTTGACTCAATTTTCCATGTTCCAATAATATAGCCATGTATGAAGCTCTAATCACTGGACTAAAAACGTCTATACAATGGAGAATAAAGAACCTAAAAGTATATGGTGATTCCCAATTGGTTATTAGTCAGGTCAACAATGAATACATGACCAAAGATGAAAATATTGTCCCATATAGACAACTGATGAACAAAGTGTGTGCTTCTTTTCACTACATTTTCTTTGAACAAGTTCCAAGGGTTCAAAAAAAAGTTGTAGATTCGATGGCTACTATAGAATCTCTGACCAACACACCAGACAGTGAAACTAGATTTCAATTTATCGTAGAACAATTAATGGTACCAACCTATGAGGCACCCATAATAATTAGTATGTGTCCTTGTTGGTCTTGAGTCACCCTGGTACAAGGATGTTACCTCTAAGACAATTCCTTTCCACTGTTTTATCCAGAAATAAAAAGAAGTCCCTTCTCTGACAAACCTCTAGGTACAACCTTCTCGCTAATGCTTTTTATAGGAAAGGTCTAGATGGAACACTCTTAAGATGTGAGAGAGCCTTGTATGAGGTTCATGAAGGAGTTTGCGGGGCTCATTCATGTTGGGAAAATGTGTCTCAACCCTGCAGTTACATGTGGTTGCTATTTTTAGCAAGTTAGTCATTTGAGCACAAAATTTTTCTAATTTATTTTCTCTAGGTTGATTTGGATATATAAGCATGCTGGTAAAATTTTGTGGCAAGATCATGTCCAGTTTTGAAGATATTATGTATTCATTTTTTTGATGGGGTCATACAATAACTTCAGACTTAATTTTGAAGTCCTTAGAGGCTCCAAAAAGGGGTTAAACTTTTCTCAGGATGATGCTTCACTGTCCTAGGTGGAGATCCCTTTGTGGCATTTCCAAAATGGGGTTATAATAGCCAATCAGGTACACGGTTCACAAGTTGTGGTCTCTAAAAGTTGGGTCTCCTGAAATAGGAAATGTAAAAATGCATCCACACATTGTCTTGTTAGTGAAGGTTGAGCTGAATGAACTTATGGATGTGGGCTTCATAAGACCCATCCCCTATACATTATGGATATCAAATCTAGTATAAGTTACAAAACATTGTGGCCAGATTCGCATATGGATAGATTTCAGGGACCTGAACAAGGCTTGTCCCAAGGATGACTTCCCACTGCCAAACATTGATATTATAGTTTTTTTTTACAGTGGGACATGAAATTTTATGTCGAATGAAAAAATTATCAGGATACAATCAAATTAAAATAGCTTCTGAAGATCAACATAAAACAACATTCACTTGCGCTTGGGGTACATATTACTGGAATGTGATGCCATTTGGTCTAAAAATGTAGGCGCTACCTACCAAAGAGAAATGACAATGATATTTCTTGACATGATCCATAAGACCATGAAAGATTATGTGGATGACATATTAGAAAAATACAAATTCAGAGAGACACACTTGCAAGTATTGGGAGATATTTTTTATAGGCTAGAGGAATACAAGGTTTGGCTAAATCCAAATAAGTGTGCTTTTGGAGTTACATCTGGAAAAATCCTTGGATTTATAGTTTCATATAGAGGCATTAAAGTAGATCCTGAGAAACTAAAATCAATACTAGACATTCCTCCTCCCATGAATCTAAAACAACTCAAAGGACTCTTGGGAAGGCTACAATCTATTAGGAGATTCATAACACAGTTGGAAGATAAGTGTATGCCATTTCAAAACCTATTGCGTAAAGGAGTGACTTTTGTATGAACAAAAAAATGTGAGAAAGCATTCCAAGTCTTCAAGAACTATTTGTTGAGCTCTCCACTATTAGTCCCACAAACTCCTGGTAAACCACTTCTGCTATACATTTCAGCAACTAGCTCAACACTAGGAGCTCTCTTAGCACAACATGATAAAAAAAGAAAAGAGAGAGATATCTATTATATTATTTGGACCTTGGTTGGGTATGAGCTAAACTATTCTTCAATTGATAAAGTATGTTTGGCAGTTATCTTTGCCTCACAAAAGCTGAGACACTACATGCTAAGTCATCAAACTAAGATCATAGCTCACATCGATCCATTGAAGTACCTATTAAGTAAAGTAGCATTAACTGGAAGACTCACTAAATGGGTCATGATCTTAAGAGAGTTTGACATTGAGTATGTGGATCACAAGGCTATAAAAGGACAATTTATTGTTGATCAACTAGCAGAAGCACCCATTCTAGATCACCAACCCATTGTCTCAGAGTTCCCCAATTGAGCAATTTTCACCATGAAAGTATCAACAGTAGAAGTCTGGCAGTTGTATTTTGACGGATTGTATACCAACCATGGTTCAAGAGAAGGAATAGTACTATCAATCCACAAGGGGATGCAATTACTAAGTCCTTTTGACTCAATTTCCATGTACCAATAATATAGCCAAGTATGAAGCTTTAATCACTGGACTACAAGTGCTATACAATGAAGAATAAAGAACCTAAAAGTATATGGTGATTCCTAGTTGGTTATTAGTCAGTCAACAATGACTAAATGACCAAAGATAAAAAAAAATTATCCCATACAGAAAATTGATGGACAAAGTGTTTGCTTCTTTTCACTACATTGTCTTTGAACAACTTCCAAGGGTTCAAAATGAAGCTGTAGATTCAATGGATACTATAACATCTTTGATCGACATGCCAGGCAATGAAATGAGATTTCAATTTCTGGTAGAACAATTAATGGTACCAATCTATGAGGCACCCATAATAGAATTAGCATGTATTCTTGTTGGTCCTGAGTCACCCTGGTACAAGGATGTGTATGCTTACCTCCAAGACAATTCCTTTCCACCAGACTTATCAAATAAAAATAAGTCCCTTATCCAAAAAGCCTCTAGGTACACCCTTCTTGCTAATACTTTGTATAGAAAAGTTCTACCTGAAACACTCTTAAGATGTATTACTTCCACAGAATCCCAGAGAGCCTTGTATGAGGTTCATGAAGGAGTTTGCGGGACCCATTTGTGTTGGGAAAATGTGTCTCAACCCTACAGCTCATATGGTAGCTATTTTTAGTAAGTCAGTCATTTGAGAATGAAATTTTTCCAATTTCTTTTCTGGAGGTTCATTTTTGATATATAAGCATGCCGATAAAATTTTGTGGCAAGATCATGTCTAGTTTTGAAGATATTAAGTTTTCAGTTTTTTAATGGGGTCATATGAAAACTTTGAACTCAATTTTGAAGGCCTTAGAGGCTCCAAAAAGAGGTTAAAATTTTCTTGGGAAGATACTTGATAGTCATAGTAGTAGAGCGCTTTGTGGCATTCTTGAAATGGGGTTATAATAGCCAATCGGGTGCACAGTTCACAAGTTCCTGTCTCTGAAAGTCGGGTCTCCTGAAATAGGAAATATAAAAATGCATTGAACATGTAAATGAGCTATAAAAGGGAGTTACACATGTTGGTGTGTGTATTGACACATTATAGGGCATCTTTGATTGAAGATAAGATGGGCGCCTCTTTTTGGGGTGGTTTTAGCCCATGGTTTTGTAATAACATTTGGTGGTTTCTTGTATTGTATCTCCTATATAGTAGGTGCGTGAGATGGAGGTTTTGAGTAAGAGTCTTATAAATTTCTAAATACATTTGGATCTATGATCGGTGATACTCCTAAAAGAAGCTTGCTCTCCAATTATATTGTAATCTATTTTCGATTGCTGAATAATATATTAGGGTACTTTTGGAGTGTGGGGTTTTTCTCCCGTAAGGGTTTTCCCCGTGTAAATCTTTGTCTTGTGGTATGAATGTTATTTATCCTTTTGTCTATTTATGTTAAGCTTATGTAACTATGAAAATGATCTGAGAATGTTCTTACATTATTATCCCCTTAGGGTTAGTGTAGGAAGTTGTTCCGCTACTTAACTTCCTTACAATTCGGGTGGTAACAGTTTAGCGAGGAAAATCCTAAGGATGGGATACTATTAGACAAAAATAGAGGTGGATGCCCATAAGAATGTATAAATATGCCAAAAATTTCATATGCATGGAGATCTTATGCACACACTAGTTGAAGAGCTCCAAACACTTACTTCACCATGACATTTTTCAAGGTGGGGATTTGACCTAGTGGGTAAAATTACACCCATTTCCTCTAATGGTCATAAATACATAATCACAACAATGGAGTATTTAACCAAGTGGGTGGAATCTATTCCTTTGACATACATTACTGGTAAGAAGATCTCTATGTTCATCTTGAACTACATCATTTTCCGGTATGGAAGTCCTCAAACCACAATTACTGATCATGGTCCACCTTTTTAGAATAAAGATGTTGAGGATCTTTGTGAGAAGATTTAGATTAAATAAAAATTCTCTTCATTTTACTACCCTTAGGGAATGACCAAGCCGAGGCAACAAAAAAACAATCCTATAAATCCTAAAGAAAATTGTCAATGAAACTAGTTGAGACTAGCATTTGCATCTTAGTCCTGCATTATGGGCATACAAAAATAGTATAATAACTCCTATAGGAGAAACTCCTTTTTCACTGGTTTACGGATCAGAGGCAGTTCTACCCCTCAAAGTTGAACTTCCATCCCTCATAATATCATTGAAGAATTTCATATCATATGAAGATTATAGAGTTGCTAGACTAAGTAAACTGGAGCTACTAGATAAGAAATGCCAAAGTTCCATAAATCACTTGCGAGGCTATCAAAATTTCCTTCACAAAAGTTATAACAAGAGAGTTAGGCCAAGGACATTTGAAGTAGGAGATTTGGTCCTTATGGAAAACCAAAAGAATCAAGCAGAAAGAGTCAAACCAAGAAAGTTTGAGCCCAACTAGTTAGGACCATATGCCATTACCAAATCATGTGATAATGGGGCATATCAATTGGCTATCCAGGAAGGAGATAAGCTCCCTGGCTATATCAACAACATGCACCTAAAATAATTCTATATCTGACACCCAAGGTCAAGTGTACATATCTTAAAGATCCTGAAAAAATACAAAAAAAATTTAAAAAAAAAAGAAAATTTACCATAGAGAAAACCTAGAAAACACGCACCTTTGTAAAAAAATTTTTAAATGCAAAAAAAATTAAAGAAAAACAAAATTGCCCTTTGGTGAAAACCTGGTAAACAGACGCTATTGGGTAGGTACCTTGGTGAAAACTTGACAAACAGGTGCCAAGTGTTGAAATCTCACTTCATCATCAATGAACTCCAATGATTAGCTCACACTTACTAAATACATATCGATGAGCATGCCAAGAAAGAAACCCAATAAGTGCAATCATCCTAAACTTTTACATCTATCCTTGATCTATATTTGTTCACAAGACTGGGGATAGTCTTAAAGCTCTGAAAAAATACCTAAAACTTTCAAAATGTCCTGAAAAAATATTGAAAAGAGAAAAAGTACTAAAAAATCCCTAAAAAGAGAAAAGAGTATTGAAGAAATCATTAAAAAGAGCAAAAATCGTGAAAAAATCCCTAAAAAAGAGCAAAATCTCTTGAAAATAATAAAAAACATCTTAAAAGATCTTGAAATAATCCAAAAAATTATAAAGCACAAAAAAAAAAATTCATCGAGGGAAATAATGTATGGGGTGTCTGTGATAAGGGCCTTCACCTATGTGATATGCCACATATACCTCAACTTCAAACACATGAATCTCGCAATGGGTTGATAAAAAAAATAAAATCAAATTCCTTGTGATAAATCATCTTTGTCACAACAAGTAGAAAATGATGATCGAACATCAAATTTAAGAATGATAAGCTTAATAAATTGGAAATGGACTCATGAGACCAATCTTATAAACAATCCAATTTGTCAACAATCGATCAATCAAACCAAATCAATCAATCAATTGTCTTAGACAATGACAGATCGATGCACTCAAAAGCAAACATATGAGTCTTATACGAGTTGTCCATTTCTAAAATGAGACACATCCACAATCAAACATCACATCAAACTAATCAAGGAACATTAAGGCTATTGACTAGGTCAGCCCTGTCATTCTATTGTCAATTTATCTTTCATGATTGTGTTCCTATGCTTCTCAAGGATACCACAAAGTGGTGAGAGTGACTATGATGGTTCATAATCCTTTTTTTTTTGTTTGTTGTTTGTGGAGTGTTTCGATTTAATTCTGGGGAAAGGATAATTTAAGATAAAATGCGATAGGAGTTTTTACGAATTTGGTAGTCACATAATTCCACGATCTGAGCTAATCCCTAGAAGAGAATTGAACATTCCCTGTCTGTTATCTGCTTTTTTTTATCAGAGATTGTAGCGGTGTCCAGATGGTCAATATTTGGGTGCATTGGTATCTCCTTTTCATAATAAGGTGCAATGATGAATAAATGTTATAATATCTAGCAATGATTTGGTTACATCAATCATGTTTATCACAATAAACTTTTCTTCTAACTAAAAAATGCATGTACTCAGACACATTTTTTCATTCTAGGTTTGAATTAATTTATTGCATAAGAAAAATTTAAAACATGTGCATAAATTATACATTATATGTTAGAATAACTATGAAGGGGGGGGGGGGGGGGAANTTATATGTTAGAATAACTATGAAGGGGGGGGGGGGGGTGAATCACTGGCCTCACAAATTAATCCAATAAACCTCTAGTTATCTTCAGTCCTACAAGATGTATGCCTTTAAATAATCTTATCAAATAACTACTGCTCGGAGTTCACTGTTTATCCTTATACTTAAGCTTTACCGAATAACAGTCTAGTATTTACCGAAATACAATAAATAACTTACTATTTACTAATCATCCTATTTTAGTAATGTGTAAAGAAAAAATTCAAAGCAATGAACCATATACACATTTGGCACATGGATTTTTAACGTGGAAACCATGTTAGGGGAAAACCACTTGGGATCGGTAACCCAAAATTTTCACTCTTCTGAAGTGAGCTCAGTGAAGAGACAACCCTGTTAAAGGTTACAAACACACTGTTAAGTGCGACCTTATTAGAGGATTTAAATATAATAGTTTGTCACTTGATATCTGGCATTCACTATGCTATCTTCATGACCAAACTTTTTGATACTCCTTGGGATGTATCTCAATATAGAAAGGATTGTTAAGTCCTGCTTAGTTAAGAGACTTTCTGATCCAATTGTTAAACCAAAATAGTAAATTATCTGTTCATAAATACAACTTAGACTTGTAGATGTTCAGATCTATTGTAAGCTCATAATACCTTTCTGATCAATGTTTCCCTTCTTTTCCATTTCTCCACTTCTTTCTGCTCGGTGATGTTGTTCCTTTGTTGCTCAGTTTTCGCAGAAATATTAGCTCTATTCTTTATCTTGATTGGTCAGGACTGTATGAAGTCTTTTCCTTCACTAGTATTCTCTTCAGCATCCTCTTCTATATTCACCCACCAATTTGTAATAAATTAGCTTGTCTCTTTTATAGACATGATTTCGCTGTTTCTAGGTTCTTATCTTTCTTGTTCTTTACATGATCCAGAAATCTTGCCATTATTGCTTTAAAGCTTGCTTTAGTTTTATCTTGTAGATTTCTCCTTGACAACTAGAATAAAACTAGCTTTAAAACTCTAGCTTATCTCTAGCTTTTAACTTGTCGATGAAAACAATGTAATCAACCAGTTAAGTCCATGTTTAGCCCCTACCAGCTAAGTCTTTTATCATTTCTAAACTTTAGTTCTGATTGGTGTTTATTTCCTTGTTTTCTCAGTCTTGACTTCAGTTGTCCTCGGACATCTATGTCTGTTCGTTGAGGTTGTCTGTCTATCATCTATCTCTTTGGTTATGCTCATTAGTAATACTTGCTCGGGTATCACTATGACTCTTCTCTCAGGGTTCTCTATCCCTCGATGTGTACTATCTTTCAGTGTCTGTTGTCACTTGGTGTATACTAAAATTTTATGCATTACTGATAACATAACCATTATTCCTTTGGTTCTTTAAAGTCTTTGACAATATGAATATGACCAATCAGATTATATCAAGTTGAGATCAATGAAAATACAATACATTAACTCATTTAATGTCTTGCACTAACTTTCTGCATCTCGGTGATCATCAACTTAGCAACTTCAAGCATTCAATCAGTTATAGTTCATCAATCTCTCCCTATGGCATTGATGGCAACACACTACATAATACTAATATAATATGAAATATATCATTTTTAGTTCATCAAACTTTACCAAACTTATTGTTCTATAACCAATACAAATGTCTGACTCTTGGTAAGCTCTTCTAGTTTAGATTTGTTTCTTGCAGAGTACTTTCTTCAATCTTCATTCCCTTCACTAGATAGATGTAGCAACTTCAGATTTTGTCTCTCCCTTTGATGTAGCTTTTGTTTCTGATCTTTGCACTCCATTTGATGGTTCCTCTCTCTGATGAATATTTCATATGGATATACTCTCTCCCTTAATTCATCTCTCCACAAGTTACACCTCTTCCTTTCAAGTTACATCTCTCCCTTTCAAGTTACATCTCTCCCTTTGACAACAATTCCAAAGTCATTTCTCTTTATTCAATATATTCCTTGAATTTCCTTTCCATCAGAAAAATAGCTTTGTATTAGCCAATATTATCTCTGGTTTTCGGTGCAGATAAGTAACTTGATTTGTATAGATGTATCTTTGCATTCCATCTCTTAGCTTGCATCAACATGAATGATCTTCTGATTGTGTGTAGGCCAATGCAACCTCTTAGTTAGCTTACTGACCAATAGACAAGGGTCAGACCCCTAGTCTTTTTCTCAGGTACTCAAATGTGTCTTTAGGAAATGGCTTTGTGAATATGTCAGCTAATTGTTCCTTGGATTGAACATATTCCAGTATCACTTCTTTCTCTTGCACATGTTCTCTTAAGTAATGATACTTGATAGCAATATGCTTTGTCTTAGCATGCATGACTGGGTTCTTTGAAATGTTAATTTCACTTGTATTATCACAATAGATAATCACTGCTTCAAGAATTTTCATTTTTATACCTTTAAGTAATTGTTTGATCCATGCAATGTTAGAGAAATTTGTAGTAGCAACCACATATTCTGCTTCTGCAGTAGATTGTAAGATGCATCCTTGCTTCTTACTGATCCATGTGATAAGTCTGTCACCCATAAAGAATGCTCCTCCCATTGTGCTCTTCCTGTTGTCTAGAATTCCAGCCCAATCAACATCTGTATAGACTTGAAGCTTAAATTTTCCTTCTCTTTTATACCATAAGACATAGTCCTCGGTATTCTTTAGATATCTCAGAATTCTCTTGACAGAAGTCTTGTGTGATTCCTTGGGATTAGTAGAGAATCTTTTAACTATTCCAACTGCATGTGCTATATATGGTCTAGTATGAACAACATACATTAGTTTGCCAATCATTGATTTATATAGGGTCTGATTTACCTCATTTTTCTTATCTTCCTTTGTCATCTTGTATCTAGTTTCCACAGGTGTTCCAACTGGCCTAGAGTCTTCCATCTTGAATATCTTGAGAATTTCCTTGATGTATTTGGATTGAGTGATGTATATGCTTGTATCCTATTGAAGAATCTGTAGACCAAGAAAGAATTTGATCTCTCCAAACATTGACATCTCAAACTCTTTTCTCATTTCATTAGCAAATGATTTGCATAACATATCATTACCTCCAAATATGATATCATCAAGTCAAAAAATATTTCAGAAATCAAAATGTTATCATCAGTATCTTATTTTAAATATAGGTTGTTGTTTTCACTAGTTCTTACTGTACGACTCTCTCTCCGTTTTCCCACAGCTTTCCAAGGGTGGGGGTTAGTAGCAAAGGTTCACAAGTGAATGCAAATCAAGTATACAATAACTACTAAACGAATAACAAAAACGTGAGCAATAAAATGTACAAAAAAGAGAAGGGAAGACAAGTAAATGCAAAACCCTCAATGCTTGAAGCTTCTATTGTTTCTCTCTACTTCTTTCGAAACGCTGTTCTTGATGCTCAGTATTGGCGGGGCAGCGTCTATGACTTGAGAAGCGTCGATAATTTGATACTTGAAATGTGTGTGTGTGATCGCAAGATGGCTTGAATGCTAGAACCAAACTGACATAGTAATGGCGCACGAGAGCTTGAAATCCTGGATCCTTCAAATGGTTATGAAGGGTTTATTATATAGGAATT
>MU226473.1:309653-333240 GCA_018584345.1 Thuja plicata
AAGTTACCCATGTGGACTGGAGAGATGGGTGGAGTAACCCATGTGATCTGATTGGAGTTATCTCTTTGAAGATAAATGAATATTTAATTCATTTATTTAATGATTGTTTTCAACATGTGAGATAATTAAATTCTTTTTTATTAAGAATTGCTTTATTTGATGAAATTAATTTAATTTAATTGAAATTAAATTAATTAGAAGAATTTAATTAGTAAGTTTAAATATTTGGATTTAAACTATAGTAAATTGAGTTTAATTAATTAAATAATGATAATCAATCAATTAAAGCTTAATTAATTAAATAAAATTAATTATTTAATTAATTTTGGGAATTGGATTAGATGATTTGAGAAATGAATTTAGAAGAAAATAGATGATTAATTAATGATTAAGAAACCATTAATTAATAGATGAAAATTAGTATTTTTAATGTAAAGTCGCAAGCCTGTCCATTTTAGGGTGTCTACACTTACAAATCCAATACTTATGAGATAGGAGTGAAGTCTTTATGCCATTCTCTAGGTGCTTGTTTCAATCCATATAAGGCTTTTTGTAGTCTACAAACCCTTTTTCTCTTGTTAAGATCAACAAACCCTTCTGGTTGTTCAATGTATACCTCTTCCTCTAGAATTCCATTTAGGAATGCAGATTTGACATCCATTTGGTATACCTTGAATCCTTTGTATGCAGCATAAGAAAGTAGAATTGTGACTCCTTCTAGTCTAGCGATGGGTGCAAAGGTTTCTCCATAATCAATACCTTCTTCTTATGCATATCCCTTGCATACTAATCTTGCTTTGTTCCTTGTGACTTCTCCATTCTCATTTAGCTTGTTTCTGAATATCCATTTGGTACCGATGACCATTTTGTCATCTAGTTTTGGTACTAGTGTCCATGTTTTATTCTTCTCTATCTATCCTATCTCTTCATTCATAGCACTAACCCATTCTTCATTTTCAGTGCACTATTAACAGATTTAGGCTCAAAATCACAAATTAAACATCTAGTATTTAGTGACTTACTTCATGTTCTCATTCCAGCCTTCTTGTTTCCTATCATTTGGTTTTGTGGATGGTGTCTTCTAACATTCTTGGAAAGTATCGGTTCACCTCTTTTTTCATCATTATGATCATCATCTTGACCTTCATTGTGATCTCCATAATTTGGTACATCATCTTGAGCAATTTCCTGATTTTTAGTGTTTGCAGGCTGATGCTCGGGTGCATTGTTATGTTGCTCGGAGGTGATACACTATTTCTTGGGAAGAGTGTCAGGTTGTTCACTGTAAACAAACCTATTTAAGTCTTGTGGTTCTTTTCTTCTTTGTTCTTCATTTTTCTTTGTAGATTCATCTAGTCTAATATTTACACTTTCAATTATTTTGTTAGAGGTTTTGTTAAGACATTTATAAGCCTTGCTCTTGGTAGAATATCCTAAAAATATTCCTTCTTCACCTTTGGAATCAAGCTTTCCATTTCTATCATCTTTCAAAATATAGCATTAACTTCCAAATTTTTTGAAGTAACTTAAATTGGGTGTGTATCCATAACATACCTTATAGGGTGTCTTATTTGTGTCCTTGTGTAATTGAACTTTGTTCAATGTTTAGATAGAAGTGCTGACAGCTTCCCTCCAGAATATTTGAGTGACGCCTTTCTCATTCATCAGTGTTGTGGCACAATCAATAATGGATCTATTCCTTCTTTCAACAATCCCATTTTGTTGTGGTGTTCTTGGTGCAGAAACCTATCTTTGAATTCCATGCTCATTACAAAAGTTAGTGAATTCATTAGAGATAAATTATCCTCCTCTATTTGATCTTAAGCATTTTAGTTCCTTACCACTTTGTTTTTCTACAATATCTTAATACCATTTAAACATCTTGAATGCCTCTGATTTATCTTTTAAGAACATAACTGTCATCATTCTAGAATAATCATCTGCAAATAGAATGAAGTATCTATCTCCATAGTAGCTCTTTGTTCTCATGGGTCCACATAGGTCAGTATGGACTAATTCTAGAATGGTATTAGATGTGTAGGTTTTTCTCTTGAAACTAGACTTTGTCATTTTACCTTTTTGACAATTCTTACACATGACATGGTCAGACTTTGACATTCTCGCTAAGCCTCTTACTTTCCTTTTATTGCTTATCCTAACCTTGTTGTCAAAATTCACATGACATAACCTTTTATGCCAAAACCATATGTCTTAGTTTCTAGCCATTAAACAAGTGGTTTTAATATCATCCAGATAGAATAGGTTACCTTTTGTTTGTTCACCAGTTCTGATCAACCTTCCTGATTCATTGAAGATCTTTGCCTTCTTGTTCTCAAATGCAAATTGGTGACCTATATTATTCAGCTGTGAAACACTCAATAGATTGTAGTTAAGTCCTTTTACCTAGTGTACATTTTCACATCCGATCAGATTATTCAACATTATATTTCATTTACCTTCAACCAGACAAGGTGAGTCATTACCCATTCTTATTGATCCAATATTATAATACTCAAAAGTTTCAAACTTTTCTTTATCTCCAGTCATGTGGTGAGTATAGCCACTATTAATAATCCAGACATCATTCTTACTAACCTTAGATATGAGTGTAGTTTCTACATACCTTTCCTCTTCATCTAAATCATCCTTCATAGTAACAAATACCACCTCAATATCTTCATCAGATTTGGTGTCAGTATTCTCAACTTTTTTCTCAGCTAGGTAACAATCTTTCTTTCCTTTTTCCTTGTAGTCTCAGTTGTCTCTTTTGTCAGATTGTCAGTTTCTTCGGTAATCTCTGTCATCACCTCTGTCAAACTTATTTTCATATGATCTGTCACTTTTTCTATCTTCTTTTCTTTTGTTAGGACATCTAGCAGCAAAGTGTCCAATCTCTTTACAATTAAAACATACAAGTGGTAATTTACATTTGTATCTACCTTTTCCTCTCTACAATCTTCTAGCCATTAGTGCTTCAAGCTCATCAAGATGTTGGTCATCACTATCACTTTCACTATCATTTGTCATAGTGTGTTTAGGACTTGATTTACTTATTTTCAAAGAAGATTTGAATGCAAACTCAATAGCTGGTAAGACACTGTTGTCAAAGTCATTCATCTCAAATGAAATCAGTCTACCAATCAGACTATCTAGAGTGAAATTATTGTTTTCTACCGCTCTCATTTCTTGTATAGAAGATACTCTAATAACATAAACATACAATTAGGTTCTTAGGATTTTACTTACCACTGTTTCTTCTTCAAGTACACCTCCAACTCCTTGAATAGCATTGACTACCTCTTTGATTCTGTAGCTATATTGAGTGATGTTTTCTCCTTCTTTCATTCTTAGGTCATCAAACCTACCTCTTAGGCTTTCTACCTTAGCTCTTAGTACATTTGTATCTCCTCCATGTACTAGCTTTAATTTATCCCACATTTTCTTTGTAGTGGTGCATGTTTTGACATCTTCAAATTTAGCATTGGAGAGTGAGGAAGCAAGCTCTATCATCATAGAATTGTGCTCATGCTTTTCTCTTAATTGGTCAAGTGTGTGAGGTCCTGTAGGCAACACATATTCATCATCCAAGTATTGAGTAACATCATTTCCAATACCTAATAGGTAGAGTCTTATCCTTCTTTTCCATGACACAAATTTGTCTTTGTTCAACTTGGGCACATCCTGCTTTCTCATCTTATGATCTTTTGCTTGAGTCTTTAAACTCCCTTTCTAAAAACAAAAGCTTTGATACCAATTGTTAGAATAACTAAGAGGGGGAGTGAATCAGTGGCCTCAAAAATTAATCCAATAAACCTCTAGTTATCTTCATTCCTACAAGATGTATGCCTTTAAATAATCTTATCAAATAACTACTGCTGAGAGTTCATTGTTTATCCTTATACTTAAGCTTTACCGAATAGCAGTCTAGTATTTACCAAAATACAGTAAATAACTTAGTGTTTATCGATCATCATGTTTAAGTAATGTGTAAAGAAAAAAATCAAAGAAATTAACCATATACACATTTGACACATGGATTTTTAATGTGGAAACCCTGTTAGGGGAAAAATAAATTGGGACCCGTAACCCAAAATTGTCACTCTTCTGAAGTGAGCTCAGTGAAGAGCCAACCCTGTTAAAGGTTACAAACACACTGTTAAGTGCAACCTTGTTAGAGGATTTAAATATAATAGTTTGTCACTTGATATTTGTAATTCACTATGCTATCTTCATGACCAAACTTTTTGATACTCTTTGGGATGTATCTCAATATAGAAAGGATTGTTTAGTCCTGCTCGGTTAAGAGACTAAACTAAAATAGTAAATGATCTATTCATAAATACAATTTAGACTTGCAGATGTTTAGATCTATTGTAAGCTCATGATACCTTTCTGATTAATTTTTCCCTTATTTTCCTTTTCCCCACTTCTTTCTACTCAGTGATGTTGTTCCTTTGTTGCTCGGTGTCTGCAAAAATATTAGCTCTATTCTTTAGCTTGATTGATCAAGACTATATGAAGTCTTTTCCTTCGCCAGTATTATCTTCAACATCCTCTTCTATATTCACCCACCAATTCATAATGAATTAGCTTGTCTCTTTTATAGACATGATTTTACCATTTCTAGGTACTTGTCTTTCTTGTTCTTGACGTGATCCAGAAATCTTGTCATTTTTACTTTAAAGCTTGCTTTAGTTTTATCTCGTAGATTTCTCATTGACAACTAGAATAAAACCAAATTTAAAACTCTAGCTTATATCTATATTTTAACTTGTCGATGAAAAAAATGTAATCAAATAGTTAACTCCATGTTTAGATCCTTCCAGCCAAGTCTTTTTTCATTTCTAAACTTCAGTTCTGATCGGTGTTTAACTCCTTGTTTGCTCGGTCTTGACTTCGTTTATCCTTGGGCACCTCTGTCTGTCCATCAGGATTCTCTGTCTGTCAGGTATCTCTTTGGTTATGCTCGTCAGTAATACTTGCTCAGGTATCTCTTTGGTTCTTTGAAGTCTTTGACAGTATGAATATGACCAATCAGATTATATCAAGTTGACATCAATGACAATACAATACATTAACTGATTTAATGTCTTGCATTAAATTTCTGCATCTCGGTGATCATCAACTTAACAAATTCAAGCATTCAATCAGTTATAGTTCATCATTATATCATATAATCAATGCATCCATAGTCAATAACATCATAACTCATATAAATACATCATCATCATCATCATAGGAAAAGTAAACATCATACATCAATGATTATGCATAATCAAAATCATCATCATATAAATTGCATATAATCATATCATCATCATGTAGATCTGCATCATCATATAGAATAAGCATATATAGAGGAGCACACATCACATCATATAGAAGCATAAATCAACACATGCATAATAATGCTGCTAAAAAATACATCTCAAATATCTCACGTGTCTGAGTACAACGGGAGCTCGCAAGTTCTTTCAAAACTCAATAACTTTGATAATAATGATACAAAAAATGATGCAATGGTATAACAACATATGTCAGCAACTACTACCTCTGCCCTCATCTCTAGGATAATAAGGGGGTGACATGTGTGATCATGTCCCATGTTGCTATGCGGAATTTGTGTTAGAGTAAAATGGTATTTTCAATTATTAATTAAATCATTATTAACTTAATTATTATTCACATTTTCACTTATTAATTAAATCATTATTGATTTAATTATTAAGTCACCTTTTTTTTATCTCTAGTTCACTTAAGCTAAACTTTAGGCATGCAATAATTAATTCTTTATTAATTATTCATGCAACCTAGGTTTCTCCACCCTTCTTAGGTGTTTGATCTCCTTTATTAGGATTGATCACTTTGTAATTATCAATTCTTTTGTAATTCTATTCCATTATTATTGAATCAATTGAGAATGTTTCCTCTTCCACAAATCTGTTGTTTCTGGCCTTCATAGTTTTTTCTTCTCTCTTTCTGTGAAAAGCTACTGAAATAAAGTGTCATTTGATGTTGTTTCCTCTTTCACAAATTTGTTGTTTCTGGCCTCCATAGCTTTTGCTTCTCTCTTTATGTGATAGGTGTTTGCATGTAGGTGATTCTTGGGAGTTGTTGGATTGAGTTTTTCATCAACTCTAGTATGGTATTAGAGCTCCGCCCTTTCATGCCCTTGTTCTCTTCATGAGATTTTTTTGGTCTTTCCCTTCAGATCTAGTTTTTTGAGAGGTTTTCTATGAAAAGTTGTGTGGATTGGGGGTGGAGATATTTTTCAGAGAAATGTGGGCACAAAATGACCTCATGATCACATCTGGAATGCCCCAAAACACCCATTTTCATATAAGGCACATCCAATTTGGACACAGTTGAAATCTGGGCTCTCCTTTTTGCATGCACGACCTTGGCATGCTTTTTGAGGCAAAAAAAATGCCTCAGTTTTCACACCGCCTCGGTTTCCATGCCACTGATGTCAGAAGTTGTAGGTCTAAGATCTAGGTTAAACTTGATGGCCACCAACCCATCATACAACTTGCCCTTTTTTTCATGATGAGCACCTTGTGGTTTTTTGCTCATATCTTGTGCATACGATATCAGATTTTGACCTATCCTATATCGTCGAAAAGTTGTTTCCAAGCTCTATCCAAATATAGAGGTTAGATTTTATGATATTTTTGTCTTGTAAGGTTTGTTTCTAGTCAAAGTTAGGGTTCTTTTTTGCACTCTGGGAGCCATATCTTTCTCATCCGGACTTTTTTTTTTGAATTCCACATGGCGTTGGAAAGCTAGTTTAGTGATATATCTTATTTAATGGGTCTCACACCCAAATTCTACTCTAGGTATTTTTTATTCATATTTTTTCATTTTTGCAATCTGGTGGATATCTTGGATGTTTCAGGTCCTAGGATCATTTTTTGTGCATGGGATGACTTATTTTTAGTTGTTATTCATGTTTCTACAACTTTTTGTCATTCATGGATATTGTAGAAATCTATTTTTGTAGCTTTTCTTATTTTGCAAATGCACTGAAATAAAGTGCCATCTAATGTATGCTTGGGCTCCTCTTATTTTGTGCTTGATTGGACTTGCACTATATTATAAAGTGTCATGGGGAGGTTTGATGTTTTCTTTGTTTTCCATCTAGCTTTGTCAAGTGAGTGTTCCTTCCATGACATTAGCCTCATGATGTGTGTCAAGAGAGTGACCCTTCCATGACACCATCCTTTATATGTGCTTATACATTCTTCATTATGCAACTATTCATGGTAGTCTGATTCAATGTACCTATCATGCCTCTCCCTACTCAACATTATGGGGGGCATCCCCTATTGGTTCTAATGCTTCCTTGGTTTGACGGAGTGATCTATGTATTCAGTATTTTTTCCTATGTACTAGGTGGATGCAATGACTGGGGACCTATGAATTTTGGTGAGATGGATCATTTACTATATGAACACTCTTTTGTTCCTGTTTTGGAGGCATCCTTCTATCTTTGATTGATTAGCTCTTCATGCTTTATTTATAGTCTTCTCTACCTAATCATGTTTGATTATAGTGGAGGTCCAACAGTTATTCTTCGATAGTGTTTACAACTTCAAACTTCAAAGGTGTTCTACACGTTCTTCCTTTGTTCATATTCTTCTAGGACATTCTCTAGTTGGAGGCTCCTTTAGTCCTTCGCTAGTCTTCATCTCTTTTTGGAGAGGGGGTTTTCCACTGAGTTTTCTCCCTTTTCTCCTCTTTATAGAGTTTTTTTGTACTTGGGTACTTGATCAGGCCTTGTTGCTAGGACCCATTTCCTACTTTCAGTAGCTGTTTCTAGGTTTTTAGCTTCTCCCTAAGTTTATCTTAAGGGGGGTCTTAGAGTAAAAAGGTATTTTCACTTATTAATTAGATCATTATTGATTTAATTATTAAGTCACCTTTTTTATCTCTAGTTCACTTAAGCTAAACTTTAGGTATGCAATAATTAATTCTTTATTAATTATTCATGCAACTTAGGTTTCTCCACCCTTCTTAGGGTTTTGATCTCCTTTATTAGGATTAATCACTTTTTAATTATCAATTCTTTTGTAGTTTCATTCCATTATTATTAACTCAATTGAGAATTTTTCCTCTTCCACAAATCTTTTGTTTCTGGCCTCCATAGGTTTTTCTTCTCTTTTTCTATGAAAATCTACTGAAATAAAGTGTCATCTGATGTTGTTTCTTCTTTCAAAGATCTGTTGTTTCTGGCCTCCATAGCTGTTGCTTCTCTCTTTCTATGACAAGTGTTTGCATGCAGGTGATTCTTGGGAGCTGTGAGGTTTTGTTTTTCATCTACTCCAATAATTTGTTGGTGCCACTTGACAAGCTATTGATGACTATGCTACTGTGGCACTACTCTAGGATCACTGAGATCTGTCAGATCTCTGAGAAGCTGGATAACTTGAAACACACTGATCTATAGGAACAACAATCTCGCAATGTCCTCACCAATAGTTAATCTCTCTCTGAGCCTCCCGACTTGATCTCCATAACCTCTCCATGGTATCCCTTAGAGAATGGTCTTGTAAACTACCCATGTAGGTTCTCTCCTCTGTGAAAGCCCATCTCTCCCTCTCCTTTGTAGTTTTTGATCTCCTCTCCTCTTTGTTTCCTATTGGTGCTCAAAAACACTGGATCTGATATCCATTTGTTTTCACCAATTAAAATATTCAACCACGATTTTGGTTTGAATCCCTGCAATTTAGGTTAGTAAACCAAGGTTGGTAGGCCCAAATCTAAAATTTCAAAAATACTTCAAACTATTTTAAATTATAAAAATTGCTTGAAAGATCAATTATTTATATTGCATAAACCTACATCAAAATATATTTGAAATAAAAGTATAATTATAGAAGAAATGAATCTAATATTAGTAAACTCTAAGATATAACTTGAAATAACAGTTTCCAGTAGATAATGAGATCAGTGCCTAATCAATATTTGGGCTATGGAGTCAGGGATGTTTTCAATCCTATGTATGATTCAGAGATGGTTTTAGGACAATGTTTTTAAACATAAAACAAGACCATCATTCCAAAGGCTTCCACATGAAATATAATTCAATTCAAATTTTACATTCAGTTCAATCGAATTCAACTCTATTGCCAGAGACCAATTGAACAAGAGAAAGAATGATAAACACAACTTTCTACTGATAACTCAGACTACAAACTAAATTTGAATTATAAAATCAAGAGAATAGAACACAATGAAAGAATCTATTTCTAGATAAATCTAAAGACTAATTGAAAACAGACAAAGATTTATAACCTCAAACAATAAAGAAAAAGGCACTTATATTTATTAATATCAGAAAATAGGTACATATGAGTTCATCATTGTAGTAGTGAATCTAATTTCTACAGAGAGTTCACAATCCCAAAAATCCAAAAAAAAACTCCCCCTATCTCAGTCTCGGTATCCATATAAATATAAATTTGAATGGATGCATTACAAGCTATAGATCGAGATGTCGTTTCATGACAAAAACCTAATCACTAACTGCAACAAGAAAATATATAATTACAATACAAAGTACTAACCGTCCAAAAGGTTAATATATGTAATAATCAAATCATTCATTAGTGTCTATACTTTTGAAATACTTATCATTATTTCATCCGGTAGAGTGTTTTGTTGTTGGATATTTAATAAATAATACTCCTTTGAAATAATATCCTTTGAATAAAAATTTATCTCATCCAATGACATTTTGACTAATTTTGGATTTATGTGTGTAATGTCCTACATACAAAGTGATATAATTAAAGTATCTTGATAAATCAAATATTCTCTTATGTTAGAGTTGTCTAAAACAATGTCATTGATAACATATACCCTATTTCTATCAAAACTTGGTTTTGATAAAAACATTCAACCCTTAGGAAAACTTAATTTAAATTCCTCATTCCTAGACTTAATTTAAATTCCTCATTCCTAGGGATTAATATAATGTAACTTCAAAGAAAGGAATCCTTATAATGGAAGAGCATAATTAAAAGGTATATGTCCTTTCAAAAGTAACCCTAAGAGTATTTAATAAATATTTTCAAGAATAATCATAAGGTGAAAATAATATATTTTAAAATAGAAATATCTCTTTACAACTTCATTCTATGAGAAATATAAAACATATTTCACCTTTTAGGGTAAATTAATTCCCTTGGAAAAAATACATTAACTGAAACCTATCACTCCTTTTTATAAATTTTACCCTAAAGATCAACAAATATCTATACAAGGTAAAAAGAAAATATTTCAATATCTCAGAGCATTCAATGAGAAAGATCAATCACAATATTATCTATTTTAATTACTTACAAAGTAAAAACGTTGTAATTATATCTTTCCTCCCTAACAATTATTTTCAAGGGATATAACAGAGCAATTGGTTAAGGAGGGGGGTATGGGTAGTTTGGATAGTTAAGGGGCTGGCTTGAGAGGCTGAGTGTTCAACTCCCTCTCACTACCCTTTTGCTCAATAATGATTTTGTAAACAATATCTATATAAACTAATTTTTCACTTTAGAAGTTATTCCACCAATATAATATTTATAAGGAAAGTGATAATTAATTTATAATGTTTCAATGTAACTCCCCTTATAATATTTTAGATAATAATTAATCTTCAAAGTATGAAGGTGCGCAATACTCCCTTTGTGTCTGCAAATTTAGGTCAATAGTGGCTCCAGTTGGGGACGTGTGTCCATGCCTAGGCACAACAAGAATCCATCTTTCTCTGAGAGCAGACCACTCAAAACATAATGTTAACATCATACCAATATCAAAATTCATCTTGAATAAGTAATAGAAATCAAAACTATTAAACTTAAATCAGGATGAATCAATAATGTATATTAGAAGGCTTATTTGAGGAAAAGATTAGATTAAAGAGAAATTGTTTCAAGTATTAATGACCTTTGTAAAGACATCTCATAATAATATGTTTTCCTATTAAAAATGTAAATATTAAAATCATAAGAAAGCAATAATATTTTAAATATCAAAATAATGAAAGAAAATTTTATTACCTCAATACTTACCTAATTACCCTTTTCAACGAAGATTATTACCTCTTTCAACATTTGAAGAAAAAATATTATTACTCCGATGCTGAGTGAGTTTAGGTTTTACATCGTGTTTGAGAGATCAATGGCATCGTTTATCAATGCCAATACTTTCTATGATCTGTGGCATTCCATGAGACCCCATTTCTTTGAAATTAAAGTTCATACAATAATTTCCAATTACATAAAGCTCTGAGAATTCCTTATCACTCAAGTCCATAGCTCATTGGAACTCCAAAATACTTAAAAAATTTGTAAAAATGCCCCCAAGTTGAGTTATATGACCTGCGAAATCATTTTATGATTAAAATCTCACATATTCAATTGTGAAAAATTGCCCCAAATACCTGCACGGGATTGCAATTTTACTGGCCATTTTTAGAAATGTCTGGGCTTTTTTGGGCTCTCGAGTACTCCCAAAAGTATTATAAAAAATTCAAAATGCTTCCCAAGGTCTGGCAAATAGTTTTGGCAACCATTTATGGATTAAAATCATCATTTATACTTCATTTTCAACTCCAAAATTTATTCCAAAATATTTGGACGGGAATCCACATTTTTTCTATTGTTCTGAATCCTTAAAATCTTCTCAACAGTTCCAATTTGTGCTTCCACATTTTTATTATAGAATTAATAGCATTCCCAAATTTGCTTGATGGATTGAAATTTCTAAAAATTTTGATGATTCGAGGAATCCTGTCCCTTGCACAATAATTGAAGTCCATATTTCTATTTATTTACAGTTACGAATACTCTCAATTCCATCCTGATATGACCAATCGCTTAATTTTGAATCATCTACCTGTGACTTAGCACAATCATCTGCATTATGATCTTCATCTTTGAGATGCACATCACGCTTTTCTTTTTTAGAATTTTAACACTGTCGTCTATTACATAGTCATGTACAAACACATAATACATGTTTTTAACCAAGGAACAACAATTTGCCTTTCAAATGCAACACTTATTTCACCAACTTTAGCAAGAAAATTCTGCTCCCAATGTTGAAAATGTGGCAACATTGTACGTTTGTGAAAATAGTAACTTGGCAAATGTCAAATTAAGAAAAAAAACCTCTTGTGCTCTGACCTCCAATAGATTAAGTTTTCCCTGCAAAGAAATCAATTTACCCAAATATACATCAATACTTACTTGTAACATTTATCATTTATAATCATAAAATAATAATATGAAAAGCTTAACAACTTGATTCAAATGCAGAAAAATATATCATGAAAAATTGTCAAAGTTTTTAATAGATAAGCAATTTGATAACACATTAATATACAATTTGAAACTGCAAGAAAATACATAAATATAAAAATAAGGATGTACTTCTGTGATCTATATATGTTTCATTCTCTTTGTAACTCTTCACCTAAATTAATGGTAGAGGCCATAAAAATGAAAATGAATTTTTTCCTCTATCATATACCTGATTGTGGTAATGTAATAGCATGTATTTTCTAAAGACATCATATTTCTCCTTACCATTTAAACTGCTCATTATTTCCCCTTTCACTATTTCAAAATATTTCTCACAAATTTATTCTATTAATATTACCTGACAAGTAGATCTCAATCCAAAGTGACTTTCACCAGAAATTTTAATATCACAAATTTGATTCCCTCTTTCACCGTGTAATCTATTTTTTGAATGTACAACCTTTATCAGAGGAAAAATCTTTTGTAAATATTCATTATTCCCTTTTAAAACATTTATATCTTGAGACATAGTATAAAAATTTGAACCTACCAATTTCTCTTACTCATAAAAATCTGAATAATTTTTAATTAACTTTTCTTCTACTTTCTCAGCTAAAGGATTTAGAAATGTAGAGAAATTATACCTACCTCTCTGAATACTTACCTCTGGTTCCTCAGGTGTTCCATCATATTTGACTTCGTTTCCAAATGTATCACAATGTGTATGGAACCAATTCTTTTGAGTATCATCATCTTTACGAATATTATTCACTGCAATTTCCTCCTTTTCTTTTTCACATAATATTTTTGAACACATATCACCTTTCTAAAATTTTCCCTGTGATCCATCACATGAGATATTGTCTGAGGTATCATAATTCATGTCTTTATAAAAAGGATCCTTACAAAAATCACCATCTGCTTCAAGAATAATGTCTTCATCAATCATCTCTGACACAAATTTTTCCTACTCATATATTGTATCCAATTCATCTAAAGAGATGCCATTTATTTCACAAAATGAATTAAAGGGTGGTTCATATCCCAAAAATAAATTTTTATGTTTTTCCAAAATACTATTATCCCGGGGATTTGCAAAATTTTCAAAACCATCCACGCACATATTTCCTTCCTGGAATGTTTTTCCCTCCTTATCTTCTATTTCATCTAAAACCACTTGAACCTGTTCATTTTGATAATTAGAAAAAGGAATGTAACTCCATTTTTTAGTATCCTTTTGATATTCCTCATCTAATATATTTAAAATTTCTTCAATGCTGAGAGAGGGTTCTTCTTCATTATTGAATTCATTTACATTCATTTTTATACAAGTATCTCCCTGGATGATTCCCTCTTCAATCTATCAAAAAATTTCTTCTTTTCTCAACTCTGAAACATCATTAGGTTCCTGCTTCACATCTATATGTTTTCCTTTGTCTTCATTATATTATTTTACTTTCTGAAAAAGGAGCTTCAAATTAGGGTCATCTAAAGAGACTCCCAAATCATATAATTTTCTTTGAAATTCCCCGCTTGAAGGCAAGATATCTGATGGTATCTCCCAATAAAAACATATCATCTGTATGAACAAATGGGTTGAGCACTCACCCTCTTGTCTTTCTATATTAAAAAATGCTTCCAAGGGAGACATGTAAGATTTTTTTTCATAGTTTCATCTTCGTAATCATCAAGGAATTCATGAAAATAATCTAAATGAACAAGAGATGATTCATCTCCATAAAAGTTAGGCACCCTCTATGAAATCTTTGAAAATACTTCATTAGTACTGTAATGAAGTTTTCTAAGATCCAAAGGCTCAAAGGGAATCAAAATTTTTCTAAACAAATTTTTAAACATTATATAATAGATCTTCTATTACTAACTAAAGGCCAAATATTCATTCCTTCCAAGTACTCTCCCTCAATAGAGAAATTGAAAACTTCTGACACATGGAGTCACCACAGTTTCTTATCAGAAGGAGAATATAAACTACCCCTGGGTTCTTAATTCCCAACGGAATCACTTTCTAAAAATCTTTGTACGGAGTCGCCACCTTAAGTGTCTTGAGGAATATATTTTTTCCTTCTAGTCCTAAGAAGAAATATGAATTTTTTTTTATAAAGAGTCACCACCTTCTTCGTAAGAAGGATAAAAGCATACAATTGATTCCGAGTTCTGTATCCAGTAGAGTCTGACTCTCTAGTCACCATAAATTTTGAATAATGTTGTCACAACAACTCCCCAATAGAGTCACCAATTTGTTCATGCTTAAAAATGCTGGATCTGATGTCCAGTTGTTTTCACCATTAAAAAAATTCAACCATGATTATGGTTTGAATCCTTGCAATTTAGGTTAGTAAACCAAGGCTAGTAGGCCCAAATCTAAAATTTCAGAAATAGTTCAAACTATTCTAAATTATAAAAAACTGCATGAAAGATCAATTATTTATACTGTATAAACCTACATCAAAATATAATCATCAAGATATATTTGAAATAAAAGTATAATGATAGAAGAAATGAATCTAATATTAGTAAACTCTAAGATATAACTTGAAATAATAGTTTCCAGTAGATAATGAGATCAGTACCTAATCAATATTTGGGCTATGGAGTCAGGGATGTTTTCAATCCTATGTATGATTCAGAGACAGTTTTAGGACAACTTGTTTAAACATAAAAAAAGACCATCATTCCAAAGGCTTCCACATGAAATATAATTCAATTCATATTTTACAGTCAGTTCAATCAAATTTAACTCTATTTCCAGAGACCAATTAAATAGGAGAAAGATTGATAAACACAACTTTCTATTGATAACTCAGACTGCAAACTAAATTTGAATTATAAAATCAAGAGAATAAAACTCAATGAAATAATCTATTTCTAGATAAATCTGAAGACTAATTGAAAACAAGAAAAAAATTATAACCTCAAACATTAAATAAAAAGGTACTTACCTTTATTAATATTAGAAAATAGGTACATATGAGTTCATCGTTGCAGTAGTGAATCCAATTTCTACAAAGAGTTCACAATCCCAAAAATCCCCAAAAAAACTCCCCTTATCTCGATCTTGGTATCCATATAAATATAAATTTGAATGGATGCATTACAAGCTACAGACTGAGATGTCGTTTCATGACGAAAACCTAATCACTAATGCAATAATAAAATATATAATTACAATACAAAGTATTAACCATCCAAAAGGTTAATATATATAATAATCAAATCATTCATTAGTGTCTGTACCTTTGAAATAATTCTCATTATTTCATCGACAGAGTGTTATGTTGTTGGATATTTAATAAATAATCCTCCTTTGAATAAAAATTTATCTTATCCAATGGCATTTTGACTGATTGTGGATTTCTATGTGTAATATCCTACATACAAAGTGATATAGTTAAAGTATCTTGATAAATAAAACACTCTATTATGTTAGGGTTGTCTAAAACAATGTCATTGATAACATATACCCTATAAATATTCTATCAAAACTTGGTTTTGATAAAAACATTTAACCCTTAGGAAAACTTAATTTAAATTCCTCATTCCTAGGGATTAATATAATGTAACTTCAAAGAAAGGAATTTGGCATAGGAGCACCTAGGTAAGGCTACATGGTAACCTAGGGTTCCTAGTCAAATTTATGCTTCAATTGGTCTTAGCCAAGCCACTAGTTTAATAAGAGGGTAGATAGTCCTAAAGTATGTTTAGATGGTTAGGAGGCCTAACTAGGTCATTTGATCGTCCTAAAGTTATAGTTTGTCCAATTTTGGGAAAGTTGCCCAATTGTTGCAAATGTGTCAAAACAATGCATTTGTACATTAGAGGGATAAATTAGACAAGAATACATTAGGATACCTATTTCATGTCTTGGTAAGCCTAAATATGAATTTTGGTTAAGTTTTAGAGTAAGTTGACCAAGTTGGAGTGCAAGAATGAAAAAGTTGTAAAAGTTGTTGACAACTTTGCAAAATTGTCAATGTTGTCATTGATAACATTTCTTGCTCAAATGCATCTTCGAGTATATGGTTATGTAATTTTCTAAAAGAGTTGGATTGGAAAAGGATAAACTATATAAGGCCTCCCTTGACCTGTGTAAAGGGTTGGAAAAAATTTGGTTAATGTATGAGAAAGTATTCTAAGCATTTTTTTTATCACAATTAGTGTATTTTCTTGTTTGAAGTTTGTTAATGGATTAGAATCTGCACTGTAACTTGTGTACAAGGTATTAGATGTGATTCATTGATTCTATGTGTGAATATTTAGTTGTTTTGATTCCATTTCATTGCTTGTAAATTAGTTTTGTTTTAGCACTGTCGTTGGTCTGAACCAGAGAGTTTTTGTTAATGGAGTCATAGCTCCTCTTCCCACCGTGGCTTTTGTCCAGTTCCTTGGGATTTGAGAGATGACTCATTATATATTATTGGTGCAAGAGGTTGGTCCCTAGAAAGAAAAAAGAGCTATTTTTATAGTGATGCCCTAAGTGAGCCAGAGATGCATGGATAGGGATCACAGTGAGTTGCAGAAGCCTTAGGAGTGATTGGATGCATTGGTTGCTTCAATAAGAGCATGTGGGGAGGAGGATATGAGTGTGCAAAATCTCCATGTACAAGGAGAAGTTTTGGTGATGAGTCTTTCATGGTGAAAGAACAAACCCTTATGGGTGTTCTCTACAAATTGTGAACCCCTTGATTTTAGGTTTGTTTATAGAAAAACTTTGTATAGAGAGCTTGGGGAAGTGAGACCAGATAAATCTGAGTTGATTTGGAAAAGAGTGTTAGAAAATGCATTTTTTTGCCAGCTTGTTAAGCAATTTTTGGAGTTATGTGGAAAAAGGTGTCCAATTAGGCCTAATTCCTTGTAGCCTTGTTTTGATGAGTTTGAAGTAAGTTCTTGAACTTGATTAGGGTTTCATTGCAAATTATGCTTTCAGGCATTGTATTGGATTCAATTTCCTAGTTATAATCCTTCCTCTGCATTGGTGACTAGTCATGGTCATATTGGATCACTTAGTGAAGATGATGAAAGAAGACCTCCATGGGCATATTGATAGTTGAGTTGGTTTCTTTGATGGTATAGACAAGTTGAATTTGTGAAGGATTTGAGAAGGGAATCTCGGTGAATTAGGATTGGTAAAGAACCCTAATAGGCTAGAGAAGTGCCCTTGAGAAGACCCTAGGAGAAGATAGGGTTAGGGGGAAAGATTTTTCATTACATCAGAATCCTTATAATGTAAGAGCATAATTAAAAGGTACATGTCCTTTCAAAAGTAACCCTAAGAGTATTTAATAAATATTTCTAAGAATAATCATAAGGTGAAAATAATATATTTTAAAATAGAAACATCTCTTTACAATTCCATTCTATGAGAAATATAAAACACATTTTACCTTTTAGGGTAAATTAATCCCCTTAGAGAAAATACATTAAATGGAGCCTATCACTCCTTTTTATAAATATTACCCTTAAGATCAACAAATATCTATACAAGGTACAAGGTAAAAAGAAAATATTTTAATATCTCAAAGAATTCAATGTGAAAGTTCAATCACAATATCACCATTTTATTTACTTATAGAGTAAAAACCTTGTAATTATATCTTTCCTCCATAAAAATTATTTTCAAGGGATATAATAGATCAATTGGTTAAGGAGGGGGTATGGGTAGTTAGGATAGTTAAGGGGCCAGCTTGAGAGGTTGAGTGTTCAACTCCCTCTCGCTACTCTTTTGCTCAATAATAATTTTGTAAACAATATCTATATGCTCGACAAAAAAAAATCATATTGCAAATCAAAAATATTCTTGGGTAAGATATACTCCCCGTAGAATAATTTTTTGATTGTCCAATCTGCACATAGAATAAATCAATTAAATATCCAACATTTCTCTTAAGTAATTTTTGTGTATGTAAACTAATTTTTCACTTTAGAAGTTATTCCACCAATATAATAGTTATAAGGAAAGTAATAATTAATTTTTAATGTTTAATGTAACTCCCCTTATAATATTTTAGCTAATAATTTAATCTTCAAAGTATGAAGGTGAGCAATACTCCCTTTGTGGTTAAGCACATTTGTATCCAGAAATTTAGGTGTCAACACTTCCCATGCCTTTTTCGCCTCTAGTCTAAGGATAAGATCCTCAACCCCATTGTCCTCTATAACCTCCTCATATTGACCTTCCATCACCCCACCCTCCCACCCTCCTCTCTAGCTCCCCTCAAACCCTCGCCAACTACCACCCATGAATCCTCCTCCTCCTCTCCCCCACTCTCACTACTACTACCACTGTTGTTTCTACTAGATCTTGATGATCTAGATCCACTACCCTCTTCTACCTCCATCATCTCCCTCATCATACCTCTTAGTAGGAATATCCTCAGTGCATCTCCTAACCCTCCTCACAAGTAGAGGTCCCTCCTCCTCTAAGGCAACACTTAAACCAACCATCCCCCATCCCTACCACCAGATCTCCCAGGATCTCTCCTACCAACTCTCCTAGCCACTCGAACAAAATCTCTCACACCCAACCACCCCTCCCACCATCATCCCCCTATACTTATGATCTCCTCTGCCTCATCCCCTGTCTCTTCCATGACCTCTATCTCCTCCTTGGCCTTGGTCTCTACCTCTTCCCTGACCACGACCTCTATCTCCCTAGTCGTGTCCTCATTCTCCCCTCCCCTTCTCGTGTCTCCTCATAATCACCCTAGTGACTAGCTGGGTGATATCTGTCAATAGCATAGGATAGTGATTTTCCCACCAAGCATCAAACTACGGAGTCATGCCTGCATCTACAGAGTGATCAAAATGTCAACAACCATCCTATCATATAAAATCCTAATAAACATATGCAGTCTATATCTCAAAAAGGAAAATAATGGAAATGGAATTCATACCTACATCAAAAGGGGTGGACCTTCATGTCCACAACAGAGGCCAAAGTCTCTCAAACTCTGTCCAAGATGCATGGGTAGGAATCACAAGACCCCACACATATGTGTCTCTCGATAGGCGAGAAAAATATGCATAATAATTGGTAACATCCTAGCACTTTACAAACTACCTCAACACCTTGTTCGTGTTGTGCATATCAATCATATGAGCATGCTCGGTATTACACCCAATCAAGAATCTCCTTTGTCGACAGAACATAAGATGTGCATCCTCTCTATCCCATATGGGACAAGATCTGTATGGCCTCCAAATGAAGTAGGGAAATATATCAAGATGCTACCTCTAATACATAGTGTGTCCTAGGTGGAACTAGATTATGGTTCCCTCATACAGGAAAACATAAAGTCTCCTTGATAGTAAATCATGTGCAATCACTGGCCTACACATGTCTATATGCTCCCATGCCCAGATCTGGAACAAAGTAATCCCACACCCAATCGACTTACCCCCTGGTAAGCCACATAAAATTTATGATAGTACATGTGGGAAAGCATACAAGGACCCTAAGCATACATGGTAGGACCTCTGACCATAATCCTCAAGACAACACCCCAACCTACAAAAAATCCATGTTGCCTATGATTAGGACACAATATCCCACATATCAAACTCCCTAACAAAGTGGTTAGTGTATCTAGTCCCTATCCAAATCTAGACCATGGGATATCATAGGGATCTGACATCCCTAGGTCCTCTTGTCTTAAACTAGTCAACTCACACAGCGCTGCAAGGCCTGGCTGACGCACAAAATCAACTAGAGTGCCTTAAATAGGTATTTGGAGGATGCAATATACATCCTCGAGAGTGACTATGCACTCTCAACTCGGTAAGTGAAAGGTACATGTATCAGAATGCCACCTCTCTAGAAGAGTTAAGATTAGACCCCTATTAGTCATGCTCTCAAGCATATAGGTAATCCAATACAATCCTAACTATCTCACTATAGCCCTTTTATCCTCAGCGAGATGAAATCGATAGACCATGCCTAGTGTTCTAGACTCTCGACATCAGAATACATCATAATCCCACTACAAAACACAATCAGGTGCATCACACCAGTCAGTCAAACGATTAAATCAACTATCACAATTTTAACATGTGCTAAAAACCTATCAAAATTTTTTAATAGTCAATTCTACAACTATTTTATCATATGCAAAATCTTTAAATCAATGCAAAAGGGTTTCATCAAATATAAAAGGGAAATAAAAAGTACAATAATAAAATATATAAATGCAACAAGTTTATCAATTGTGAAACCTTCCTAGAAATTGTGAAATGCAAATTGCAAATGCGGCAGTTTCGAGCTCAAATGCGGCAACTTTAATCTATTGACCCTAAACTAATAAATTTCAAAGGCAATAATTGTGTGCAATTAATGAGCTAAAGTATTATCACTTACCACACCGTCAACTCCCTCGGATAGACCAAAATTCTAGACCCGCTCTGACAGGTGTGTCACGCCAACTAGTGTAGCCATCGCTCGAAAGAAAGCAGAAAATGTAAGAAAACTATAAGCAAATCTTAGCTGATCTTTCTGAGCTCCTTAGTGCAAAGTGACAAATGAGAAGCCCAACCTTCTATTTATATATGAATGTTTGAAACCCTAATTTCCCTAGTGACCCTATTTTGTCATCCTCAACCCTGAAAACTTTGACTGATCATACCTTTCACATTTTAAACCTCTTCGACATTTTGTTTGATCTTAGCTGTGTTATTTTTTGTATTCAACAAATTGACGCTCGTACTACAATTTTTTACCAAATCTGTTGAGGGGGCATAAGATCCATCTGCTATCATTGGGGCAAGCTGGGGTAGGATCAAAATAAAAAATTCTTTGACACAATGTGACAAGCCACATTGTATCAAAGAGGGGCAAATGTAGACACCCAAAAATGGTCAGACTTGCGAGCTCACATTTAATCACTAATTATTCATCTATTAATTAAATGGTTCTTTAATTATTTAATTAATCATCTTAATTCTGCTATATCCTATTCTTTTCATCATTTAATAATTTCCTCATATTAATTAAATAATTAATCTTATTTAATTAATTAAATTTAATTAATTGGTCTTTATCAGTTAATTAAATTTAATTTCTAAATTCCCATAGCTTAAATAATTATCATTAATTATTTAAATTAGCTAATTAATTCTTCTCAATTAAATTAATGACCCAAATTAATTTAGTTTCTAACTAATCTCTATTTAATTTCACTCTAATTTCAAATTAATTCCACTTTCTTTCTAAATTCAATTTTAATTCCAAAATCTTCCAAAAATCAGAAAAATCAATTTCATGAGGAATCCAAAATTCTAAAAATCAGACATAATCTTTAAAATTAAAAAAAATCATTTATTATCCTCAAAATTTAAAATGAAAAACAATCATTTAAATAAAAAAATCAATTAGATTTTGGAAGCTAATTTTCTCAAAAATTGAAATATATTTTCAATATTTATCTTATCTCATTTTTCTCTTCAAAATTGAAATTTCTTCATCCTCACTCCATCTCTAATTATCTCGTATGTCCACTCCTACTTTCACAAAAATAATATCAACCATTGATCAGTCTAAAATCTCTATATAAACCTCCTTATTCCCATAATGACGATCCAATTTTCTGAGAGCACAATCTTTATGCAAGTTTTTCAAGTGAATTGTTATCAGCATACATATGTTTTTTTATCATATTTTCTCAAATCTCCCAAGTCATAAGCGTTGTCAGTATCAAATCTAAGCACCATCCAAGAGACATTTCAAAAGGAGAATAAAGAAGCAACAAAAGCTTCAAATACATCAGTTTCCATTTAATTTGAATATTATTCATCATATTTTGTTATTTTGTTGTTAGTAGGGTTTAAATTCGGTGCTACTAACTGGGTTTCTCTAGTCTTACAGATTTCCCCTACTATAGGTACCACACATGTATTGAGGAAAATGACAAATTTTTCAAGTTTTTAACATCATGATCATGATATAACATAAAGATTTACAAGTTTGATCTGTTATTCTTCCAATATTCAAGAACCGGATTCTCAAAACTTGATTTAGGGTTATGAAAGGACATAATAATTTTCACTTTCAACGTTCACATAATCATAAAAGGGTACTTGGAACAAACATATTCATAATTCTAGTTTACTATCATTGTACACTATGTACATTATGCTACAATCATCTTTCCATAAATATTTAATTTTTATAATTTATAATTGTGTGTCAATCTCTTATCATTTTATAATGAATATAACTTTGTAACTCCAATGCAATTAGAAGAAATCTCTACTCGTCATTCAAATAAAGTTCATGTAATATTTTATATTCATATAGCTAATGTCAGCTAGAATCAATTCAATAATGTCAATCATAAATTACCAAGCACCAACTCGTTCCATTTATACCAAAAAATGAAACTTCAAATCCCAAGTTGTTCTAACCATACCAAATAAACTTGTTTGAATAATTTGACATGGTTTCCAATTGGAATGAACTTTATCTTATGACCAAAATAATAGACATGGACTCTACTTATAGAGCCAATGGCATCAAGAAAATAGCATAGCTCATGAATTAAGTTGATATATTTTTTTCCAACAGTAAATGATGATACGAAACTTATTTTGCATCATAGGGTTCATTTCAACAAGAACCCTAGGTATGGGGAATAACACAAAGAAATCAACAAAAGAGAAATAGAGATCAGATATATCACACCCCTAATCTTGTATATCTTCTTTAATATTGTGTCTACTTACATTCTCAATTTAGTCTTCCTTTTAATTTTAGATAATTAAAAAATTTGTGCTTCTAGCTACACATACAAGCTCAATTGATAGAAAACCTTGACTTTATCTAGCAATGTTATGAAATATTTCACCTCTTCCCATAAAATCAATAACAAAATTGGAAGTTAGACAATCAGAGATCACAACATTCCTAAGGAAATAAAATTAAATGACCAAACTCTCTTATATTTATGTGCCTACACCTTGTCACGTCTCCTTTTAATGGTTATCTTTTTGACCTAGGTGACTTGAACATGCTTCAAAAAAGGAGAAATTAAACCTCTTTGTGCACTTACACCTTGTTCTATATATTTCTAATGTAGTTACCTTGTCTTCCTCAATATGTAAACAATCAACTAAAATGGGGGTTGTCATTCCTAATTAATGACATGACCATCCCTCTGTTAGAGTAATAAAGTGATTCCACTTATTAATTAAATCATATTGATTTAATTATTAAGTCACTTATTATCTCTCTTTTACTTAAGCTAAACTTTAGGCATATAATAATTAATTCTTTTATTAAT
>MU226473.1:375393-406224 GCA_018584345.1 Thuja plicata
AAAATAGAGAAACTAAATAAAAATTGTTCTTTGTCCTATTTCCTTTTAACAAAGTCTCAACTATCAATGATACAATACATTTGATGCCCTAAGCTATCAATAAAAATGGCACCTAGCTAGAAGCTCACGGGCTATCCATTTGATAACCACAGTAAACATTTTAAAAAAATGGATATCCTTGAGCACAAGCACCAATAACATCAAATAATGGAGTTAAAGCATAGGCTAGGGCATGACACCAGTAGAATGTGGTTATTTTAGTGACAGCAATATACAATGGTGTCATTAAACACATATGCCAGTAATATCAACAAACGTGAATCCAAACATTTGAATACAGTGAATCGATATCCTTAAGCAAAAGCACCAATAACATCAAATAATAGAGATAAAGCACTAGCTAGGGCACGGCACTAGTAGAATGCGATCATTTCAGAGAGAAACTCCCTCAACAATAAAATGAAATGCATTCAAATATGATGCCAGAGGCATGAAAGATGCAGAAATCACATACCTTCTCCCGCGCTTAGTTGTCGCTCCTTTTCTCCCACTCTCCAATCGAAATGAAAATGATGAGGCTGTTTCAATTTTTTGTTTAATGTATACCCCTAATCTGTTAGAGTTCCGATGGTCAATTAAACACCCATTAGAATATCGACATCATTAGGGCCTATTACAAAAAAACAAACACCAAATTCATAAGAAAAAGTTACCCGTCAAAAACTTCTGTCAAAATTTGGCCCCAAATGTAGTAGTGAAAGCACAAAGAATGAAATGCATATCATAATAGAAAGTACACTAAACCATTCACCATAATAAGATCTTGTTCTTGTAGGACCACACAGATTTGTATGTACTAGATCCAACTTCCCTTTTGCTGAATAAAATTTTCTTTTAAAACTGCTTCTAGTATGCTTTCCCATAACACACTCTCTACACATAGTGTTAGATGGTTTCACAATCTTAGGTAGATCTCTTACAAAAAATTTCATACTTGGCTTCACAATGTTATCAAAGTTAACATGACAAAATCTTTTATGCCATAACCAATTGTCATCAACCTTCGCAATAAAACAAGAAGCTTAAGATGTATTCAATTCAAATACATTACCTCTAGATTTAGTACCAGATGTGATGAAGTCTCCTGATTTACTTATGATAGAGCATTTCCCATCAATGAATTTCAATTGATAACCTCTATCCACTAGCTTCCCAACACTCAACAGATTATGCTTAAGTCCATCAACAAGCAGTATATTGTCAGTATTAGTCTTTCCATCCAGAGAATTAGATCCAACTCCAATGATAAGCTTACGAGTATTGTCACCAAGTCTAACAACACCACCATCATATCTTTTTAGACTCAAAAACTTATTTTTATCTCCAGTCATATGATGTGAACAATAACTATCTATAACCCATTTAGATTTCTTTTCAACACGAGATACTGAGACTTTTTCTTCATGTATAGGTTCATCATCCTTAATAGCAATAAATCCAATTTCATCATAATCAACATCATCATCAGATACACCTTCACTAACATAATAACATTCCTTGTCTTTTGAATACTTTGATTTGTAAACCTTAGGTTTATGCTTTGGAACCCTTGTAGGACATTGAGATGCAAAATGACCAATCTTGTTACATTAAAAACATTTCAAAAGAAACTTGCCTTCAAATTTACTCTTACCTCTCTTTTCTCTTCTAGTGATCAGGACTACCACTTCATCTAGTTTTGTTTCTTCCTCATGTATCTATTCCCATTCATCAGCATAGTCTCCAAGTTCTTCTCTCAATTCATTATAGCTGGTGCTCACAATTCCAAATAAGGTCTTTTTGTTTCTATGGATAGTCGCCTTGAATGCTAACTCTACTTTAGGTAAAGAATCTCCCAGTTCTGTGGCCTCAAAAGTAGTTAGCTTTCAAATCAACATCTCTCTAGTGAAGTTTGGTGTCAAAGGTATAATCTCCTCTATATCTTGTACTTTAGTTTTGTATATAGGTGTGAAAGATCTGATTATCTTTACAATCACTTCTTCCTCACTGTAAGTACCTCCAGAGTTTTTGATTCCAGTAACCACTTCAATAATTCTCTGTGCATATGCCCTAATGTTCTCATCGTCTCTCATCTTCAATGATTCCATCTTTTTCTTCCAGTTTTGTAGCTTTTCCTGTTTAGTAAACTTATCTCATATATACAGTGCTTCCAATCGTGTCCAAATCTCATGTGTAGAATCCAAGTCTTTTACTTCTATGAATTCCCCTTCAGAAAGTCCATTGATCAATGATTTCCTTGCGACCATATTACATGAAAATAGCTTCTTATCATCTTCACTAGCTTTCTCCAATTCATCCTCATTCTCTATCTTTTCCTTCTTTTTCATGATCATCTAGTAGTTAATTCCAAACATAGCAAATGTGTTCTCATCTTGTTCTTCCAACTGTCAAAGTTTTTAGGATCAAATTTTAGACTATCCTTCCTGTAGTAAGTAATCTTCAGGATCACCTCAAGTTCTTAAGATTCCCCTCTAAGGACCTATAGCTCTGATACCAATTGTTAGGAATAACATTCCACAAGCACAACTAAGAGGGGGGTGAATCAGTTGTGATACAGAATATTAAAATTATAAACCAAAACTTCAATGCAAATAATAACACAGTAAATGCCAACACAATAAAACAATACTTGTTGTCGAGGAAACCCTGGTAAAGGGAAAATCATGGTGGGAATTAGCACCCACAAATGATGTACTGAGAGTATAATATCCCTATTAAAAGAGTTATCCCTATTAGGATCTTATTACAACATTATAGTACATAGTCCATGTTAAAGGACAAACCCTATTAGGATTCAAGAGTAATAGTGGGCTCACTTCCCAGGCACAATGCCCAAAGAAGGTTAAAGCCACCCTCAAGGATTAACAATCCAAACAAGTGTATATAGAGAATATACAATCCATTGAATTGTCTGATATCAACTTTCTTTCCTTGATCAGTTCCAATGAAGTGTTATAATCACCAACTATGCTCTACATCCAGCAGTCAATCAAGCCTCACAGCTCCCACACTTCTCTGTCTTCATAATTACCTTCTCATCATACATACATCTTTTCAAAAGAAAAGATCTCTCATATATACCCTATTACAAAAATTGATTAGGTCGGCCAATTAAGCTTTCTCAATATACAAATAACTATTTAACCCCTTGCTAAGATACACAAGGTACCTAAAACAAGTAAACATCAATTACAATACATCAGATATACTCCAAGATCCGCAATCCATGCTCACAATTCATAATACACGCTACATCACTAAATTCAGCCCGAAATAGGTCTCCTTCAGAATATACGCCACAACTGACATCACCAACATGTTCATGACAATAGATCAACAATGCACATTCCTCAATCTGTCTTCTATCATCCCTTAAGCTCAGATACTCTGAAACATATTCACCTTTAAGATATACCCAAAACACAGAGACCTTCTCTGTCAAGCATCACTATCATAGTCCAGAAACCAGTATTCACTATAACATCTGTAACATCACCAATATGAAATATTAATCCAAGCGACCTTGGGAATAAGGTAATCACACATCCTTCTCTATATCCTTGTCTTTGATCATTATGAATCATCCATACAATGTCCATACACTTCTGTCAGTCATCATACAATAGTAATAACTAGTTTGTTCTCTCCACAGAAACATATGTTGACATTAGTGACCAAACATGAATATCAACAATATCAGTTGTACCCGAATCTGATATCATCCAACAATGTATTGATCATTCCACCATTAATTTATTAATTCTAGTTAAACTTCTTTTGGATTGAGAATGAGGCTAAGATTCAATACATCCCTCAAATATGAATAGAATTCTCAAGATGAAATAATATTAGCTAGAGAGAAATTGTACAAGCCTTTAGTTAGTAGTTATCTAAAGTAATAAAGGAGAACAATGGGCCTATGATCGAAGATATAAATCTTATGAATTGCAATATAATGACAAGAAAATGATCAACCAAAATTTTCCTTCGTTAGATAGCATGGTCAAACGTAGTCTAACATGAGGCCTATTGTGTTTTTGTTTAAAGTGAGACCATTAAATTAATAACTGATAATTTAAAAAATTCCTTGAGCTCTTTTATGCGTCATACAATAGGAGGTGTGGCTTTATAACATTTCGTAGATATTTTCCTCCAATTTCATAGGTAGCACATTCTCTTCAATATGACAGACAAATCTCCTCCCTAGAAAAAGTGTCAATTTGAACTGATGACTATGTGATTGTCGGTGAACATTCAAAAACACCATGGACAACACACAACTGTTGCCACAAGTTTATACTATGGAAAGGAACAAGGAAATATGGTGTACAAAATACTTGGGGGATTAGAAATGACATGACTTTTGATGCTTCATTTCCAATCTTAGAGGCTTCTAGTACAAGAGGACCATGCTATGACTAGACCCAGAAGGTTGGAAGTACATTAAAACTTCTTGAGAAGTTTGAGATGCCATTGTGTTGCACCAAATATATAATTTCAGTTCCCAGTGAACCAAAAAGAGGATTGAAATGATCTTTAGAGTTACAACTCCTCTTATTTTTACTACTTTAACAATAATACATGAGGTATAAGTGCTATAAGAACCTATCAAGTTGAGGCTTTTTTCCAACAAATTAGGGGTTTCCAAGGTGAAAAATGAAGTGTTAGGTGAAAAATCTTGTACTTTGCAATAATTTCAATTTATGTGAACATAGTTCAGTTCCCAGTATTTTCAAGAATAACTCTAATACAAAACATTATAAGATTTTGGTTATTTGTAATCCACAAAAAATAGTTTTGTAGGTGATTACAAATCATTGTGTGATGTAGAACAAACAGGGTAGGTTAGGCTAAAATAATAGTTCTAGTACATAGCATTATAATATTTTGGTATTTGTAATCCGCAAAAAATCATAGTTTTGTAAGTGATTATAAGATGATTTGTAATCCACAAAAAAGTATAGTTTTGTAAGTGATTATAAGATTTTGGTGATTTTTGATCCACAAAAAATAGTTTTTAATGTGATTACAAATTATTGTGTGATGCAGAACAAATAATGTAGGTTAGGCTAAAAGAATAGTTCTAATACAGAGCGTTATAATATTTTGGTGAATCGTAATCCACAAAAAACATAGTTTCAAGTAGGTGATTATAGATTGATGCGGAGTGAAATCACCCTCTCGAACCACAGACATGAATGATTTGCCTCAAATCTATTTTCTTCACTCCATAATGATTTTAAACACATTAGCAACTCAAAAATGCAAAGTAATAGACATGAAAACTTGTAGACTATGCTTCTAATTTGTATTCAAATACTTATAAAATTGGAAGTACAATGCAAATATGAAACAATAAATGAATAGCTACCTCGCAAGCATTACAAATATCCTCAAATCTGATACAAGTTAGAAAATAAGCTAGAGGAAACTACAAGGAATTCATCCCACACTTGAGCTACAATTGCACTTCAATCTTTTTCCTTCAACCTACAACTATCAAAACTGAATCCTCCAACTCTTGTTTTCAATTTATAAAATATGATGCCATGAATAACTCTTTTTTTTTCTTGATGTTGTCATAATGCTGCAAATGTCCACCTCAATTTCCACCAATAAAAAATAGCATATATTATTAATGCAAAATTAGATCTTCTCCAAATAGCACATCCAAATAAGAAGGCCACCATAAAATAATAAATAGAATGCAAGATGCTTCATAATTTTTGTCATAATCGACCTCCTCTAATAGCCAACAAAATTGGTCAACTATGACAACTCCAACATGAATATGTAGTAAGACATGCACTGCCACTTGTCATCGAGATACCCACCTGTAAAGAGATGCTCTTTAAACATATAAAAATAATATTTTAAAACATTTACTACCTAATAACCACCACCGACAATTGTCAAACTGGAAGATTCCAAGAATATGCCAAGAAGATGTTGCCAACATGTGTCAAGCTCACGGTCAAAATCCTATGCTAAATTAAACCTTAGGACTTGGCCAAATGATTTATCAAATATTTTAAGCCTTATTACATCAAATTTATTTACCGAATATTTAAAACTAAAATATTACAAAAATTAAATATTTTTTTTGGTTGATGCAAGATCTCTCTCTCATCCCAGGATGCTCCTGCATCAGACACCAAGAGTAGGACAATTTTGTGAATATTGATTCACAAAATGGAGTTGAGTGGTAGTACCACCCTTTCAGATTGCAAGCAATCCTCAACAAGCTCCATCATTGAAACTGGTACCTCTGATAACTTCTTCTTTCTTCTCTTCCAACATCTTACTGTAACAAGCATTGTTCTCTAACAAATTTATTCTGCACTCAACCTCCTCAATGTGGAATCAACTTCACCATAAACCAAACACCTCCTCCAAGAACTCTAATCTCCTCCAATCTTGTGGGATTCAACCCACCATAATTCAACCACCTTCACCAAAATGCATCTACACTAAACTATATAATACCATACAAATATTTCTATACCATACATCACTAGCAAAATCCTTCAGATCTAACTCACCTGAACACACAAATCATCATCATCCTCAAATTTCATAACATATGAGTCAATATCACCTTTTGATGCAACCTCATCATACTCACATCCATATTTAATTCATAATAGTCAAGAAAATTTAATTTTATCTCAGTTCCATTTACTATTGCAACTTCAAATTTTTCTTCAACATGATATGTCACTAGTTTTATGCACATATTGTTGCTGCAACTTCTTCATTTGTTCTTTCATGCCTTCAACAAGACATATAATTGTTTCATCTCTTTGGACCACAACCAATTTATCCCACTTTGCTTCTACTATTTCAATCCTCATTAATAAATCATCTCCTTCCATTTTCAAGGCCTCACAAAGCCTTAACAACACAAATTTTTAAAACCCTCGAGTTACACCTATGTAAACTACCTCACATTCGATGATTTATTTACAAAATCATCTTTCAATATTCACCAATATGATTGTAAATTTCCTCCTTCAACAATATATTCACAACCATAGGAGCCTCAAATCCTCAAATTCTCCATTTTTTCTTTCTTGAAAGTTGCATAAATACATGCAATAAATATCCCACACAACCCAAACCTCAGATCCTAGTACAAATTGCCTCACATTTGACAATATTTTTACAAAATTAAGATCCTCTGCACACATAATCCTCTAACTATATCCTCTTGCAAGTTGCACATACATATGCAAAAATCTCACCCACATTCCACCCTCAGGTCCTATTGCAAACTGCCTCACATTCTATTATATACGTGCACACTCAGGAACACTAGATCTAATACCATTGATGCAGAGTGAAATCACCCTCTCAAATCACACACATGAATGAATTGCCTCAAATATAATTTCTCATATCCATAATGATTTTAAACACATTAGAAACTTACAAAATAAAGTAATAGACATGAAAACTTGCGGACTATGCTTCTACTTTCTATTCAAATACTTCTAAAATTGGAAGTACACTGCAAATCTCAAACAATAAAATGTATAACTACCCCATGAGAATTAAAATATTCTAAACTTGAATACACGTCAGAATATAAGAAAGAGGAAATTATAAGGAATTCATCCCACACTTGAGCTACAGTTATAGTTCAATCTCTATCCTTCAACCTGTAACTGTAAAAAGTGAATCATCCAACTCCTGTTTTCAATTTATAAAATATTATGCCATGAATAATTGATGTATGAGCATTGACCTCTCAAGTTTTTTTTTTTTCTTTTTGATTTTATTGTTTTGGTTTTGTTATGTTCATTTGGATTTTGTTATTTTTTCTCAAGGCTTCTTATAGTAGAACAAAACCTCTTCATGTCACCCATTCAAGCAGTTAGTTTGTGAGTCAGTTGGCAGTTAAGGAAACTAAACAAGTTGGTCCAATGTCATCTTTGGGAAAGTTGACCACTTCAAGATCAGGGTATCATAAACAACATAGAAGTGTTAGAGGAAGGGGAGTAGACCCTGAAAGACAATCATGCTAGAATGGAAAAGAATAATGTGAGAAGTTGGTTTTAGGGTAGTCGAGTCATGTGAAAGGAAAGGACAATGAATTGAGTCTGATTTATGTTTAATCGGTCCTTGGATGATTGAGCATAATTGTAAATATTGCAAACGATTGGGAGTAATAAAATAAGGTTTTTGATTCTCTATTTTGTGCTTTTAGTTTCTATTTAGAAGCAAATTGTTCTATTCTATGTGATTAGTTTTGTGTCTTATTTGTTGTACGATTCCTTGGGCATTCAATTGAATTAAATTTGAACTTAGTCTATGGGTTTCCCATCTGGCATTCCATTTGTGTCCTGTGTAAACATTTCTATTTGAACAGTCTTCCCTGTCTATGTGTTATTGGGAGTTTGTATAAGAAAAATGTGTTTGACCCTGAACTTGCATTCATCAACTTCTCATTCGTTCCACCTTTAATTTATGTTTAGGTGTTTTGTATTCTTTTTTTTTGTAACATTTCCATCAAAGTGGTATTAGAGCCTTGAGATCTGGGAGTTTGAGGAAAAGACAATATGCCATTGAGAAGAGAAAATAAGGGAGGTGATAGAAGAGGTTTGGTGAGGGAACTTATGAAATTTTACAAAATGTCACATGTGAGAGGGTATAAAGAAGAGGTGTGATGACTAATGAAGGTAGTGATATGGAAGAAGAAGAGGAACCCCAAATCAATGATGGGGCTTATATTTACAGAACTAGCTACAAAGGATGTGAGACTAATAAGAGCAATTATGAGTGTAGGATCCAAGCCTAAAGTAGAGGTTTCTAGGTATTCTAGAAGCCTTAATGGTGAGGGAATTATTTATTAGATTCATAAACTTGATAAGTATTTTGAGTTTGAAGGAGTGGCATAAGAAAAGAAAGTGAAGTTTTCTTGTACGAGATTGAAAGGATACACTGCACTGTGGTGGAACTATGTCTAAGTGGAGAAATGAAAGAAGAATAAGGGGAAGATTTAGTCATGGGATAGAGTGGTGGCTAAGTTGAAGGAAAAATTTATGGGTGATTATCAAATCAATATTTTCAAAATATTGCAAAACCTCAAACAATAGGATATGTTGGTAAAAGATTATACTAAATAGTTTTATAAGTTGCTGATTAGATTCGGACATAGTGACGAAGACATGGAGAAAGTGGGAAGATATGTGAATGGTTTGAAGTATAGTGTGCAAGATGAGATGAGTCTTGCAAGCCCTATAACTCTAGAGTAGGCTTATCAATTAGTCCTCAAGGAAGAGGAGACAGTTATGAGGAAGCAAAGATGATAAGAAAAGTTAGAGGAAGAGGTCATAGAGAAAGAGGAAAATATGATGATAAAAAAAATACATCAAAATGAGGGAACCAGTAGTTCTATTGGACCAATCAATGAAGAAAGAGGAGTCTATCAACATAGGGGGGGTAGATCATCTGGAAGAGGTGGTTATCAAGGAAGAGTAAGAGGTTTCTTGGGTAAATATTTTAAGTGATATCAATATGTTGGTCATAAAAGCTGGGAGTGTACTAAGTTTCTATAGGAAGAATGAACAAGGCTTGAAAGGATAAATTAGATGGTGCAAGAAGATCAAGAAATTGTGGGGTCACCTTCTCATCATAATGAGGAGCTCGAGTCTAGAGAATCTTTGTTGTTAAAGAGGGTATTGTTGAAGCCAGTAGAGGAAAGTCAAGAACTAGTACAAAGGAAATTTATATTCAGAATAAAGTAAAAGGAAAAAAGTAAGTGTTACCAACTTGTTATAGATAGAGGTAGTAAAGATAATTTAGTGGTTGTTGAAATGGTGGATAAACTAGGACTTGAGAAGATTAAACATCCTATGCCTTATAAATTTTCTTAGTTACAAAAGGGGCACCAAATTTTGGTAGATGAGAAAGCTTTGGGTTAATTTCAAATATGAAGCTATAAGGATAGTGTAATGTATGATATCATGCCCATGGATGTATGTCATGTGTTTCTAGGTGGACCTTGGCAGTTTGACCGAAAGGCCATACATGATAGACAAAATAACACTTATACTTTGGACAAGAATGGTGTCAAACATACCTTATTGCCTTTACAAGAGCCAAAAGAGGATATCCATTATGGACATAATAAGGTGATGTTAATAAGGGGGAAATTTTTTGGAGATAATGGAGAGAAAGACAAAGTTGGAGAAACAATGATTAAAGAGGACAAATGCAATCAAATGTATGACAAAGAAGTTATAAAAGTGGACAGGAGTGCAACAAATAAAAATAATGATGTCGATTTTTTGACACAATTTACAACAATAGAGAAAGAGTGGATGAAAAAGCTTGAGTATATAAAGATAAATAGGATAGTGCAAGATGTAGGAGAATGGATCACAACCTATGAAAAAGAAGTTATTACAACAAACAAAAAATGGGTAAAGTTACTAAGAATTTTTTTTGTTCTCATTTGACAAGATTTATGAAAGAGAGTATGTCATAGCATATTTTTGTAATAAGATTGGGGGTTTGTTCGGAATTATGACCTCCAAAATGATTCATTAACAAATAGGGTGGTCATAGAAGAAGGAAAGTATGGAATGATGAATGCAAACTTATATTAGACTATGAATGATTTTGATGAAGTAGAGAGATAGATGCAAAATGTGAAAGAGTCCAAAGACATGGAACTCTACAATATTCATTATACTAAACTTTGTGTAGATGAAGGGGTGAGGAGAATTTGGAAGGGAATATGCATTAGTGCATATAAATTCAGTCAATGAGACATGACAGTTGTTCCAGAATTATTGTGGAAGAAGAAAAAGAAAAGAACACAGTGGAGTGGAACCCTTTTGTTTTGATGACCACCTATGTCAGAGCCCATGCTTTCTTTATCCCCCTGGGGAGTCTGCTGCAGGAGCATTGACCTCCTGATTTTTTGTTCTTTTTTATTTTCTTGTTTTGGTTTTGTTATGCTGACTTGGCTATTGTTAGTTTCGTCTCAAGGCTTCCTGTAGCAGAAAAAACCTCTTCATGTAACTCATTCAAGCTATTAGTTTATGAGTCGGTTGGTAGTTAAGGAAACCAAACAAGTTGGTTCAATGTCAGTTTTGGGAAAGTGGGTCAGTTCAAGACCAAGGTAATATAAGAAACATAGAAGGATGGAGACAGGGGGCATACCCTAAAAGTGTTACAACTAGCAGTTTCCATTGCACCAAAAGATCAACTTGTTAATGCATGATACAACCACTAGATATATAGAAGACACAGGAGGTGGTTAAGCCATGTCACGAACCACCAATGCGCTAAAGAACCAAGGATACCAAGGGTGCAATCATTATTGCTCACCATTGCAACAATTCGCCCCAGCGCAAGCGCAAGGTTCAAACCTGTGACCAAGCTCTGATACCACTTGTTACAACTAGCAATTTTTGTTGCACCAAAAGATCGACCTATTAATGCCTGATATAACCACTAGACATATAGATGACATAGGAGGCGGTTAAGCCATGTCACGAACCACCGCTACGCTAAAAAAACAAAGAGTCCAAGGGCACAATCAGTCTTTCTCACCATTGGAATAGAAAGACAATCATGTCAGAATGGAAAAGAAGAATGTGAGAAATCAGTTTTAGGGCAGTCGAGTCATGTGAAAGGAAAGGGCAACAAATGGAGTTTGAGTTGTTTTTAATTGATCATTGGATGATTGAGCATAATTGTAATTGCATAAGATGGGGAGTAATGAAATAAGACTTTTGATTCTCTGTTCTATGGTTTCAATTTCTCTATAGAAGTAGATTATTTTGTTTTGTGTAATTAGTTTTGTGGCTTATTTATTTTACGGTGGCTTAGGGATTCAAATGAATTAAATTCAAATTTAATATGTGTGTGTTCCATCTTACATTTTTCTTTAGGAATTCTATCTTTTTTTTGTTTGTAATATGCCATCAATAATTCCTTTTTTTTTCATTAAATGTTGTCATAATGTTGCACAAGTCCACCTCGATCTGCCAATGAAAAATATGAGAATTAACATATATTATTATTTTATCCAAGTAGCATGTCCAAATAAGGAAGCCACCATAAAATAATAAATAGAATGCAAGATTCTTCATAAATTTTGTTATAATCCACCTCCTCTAATAGCCAATGAAACTAGTCAACTATGACAACTCCATAACTCCACAAGAACCTGTAATAAGACATGCACTGCCACTTGTCACCTGGATACCCACCTATGAAGAGATGATCTTTAAACATTAAAAATGTAATATTTTAAAACATTTACTACCCAATAACCTCCACCACCAATAGCCAAAGTGGAAGATTCCAAGAATATGTCAAGAAGATGGTGTCGACATGTGTCAAATTCCTATAGTAAATTAAACCTTAGACTTAGCCAAATGATTTATCAAATATTTTAGGTCTTATTATATCAAGTTTATTCACCAAAAAAATTAAAGATAAACTATTACAAAAATTAAATAAAACATTTTTTTAGTTGATGCAAGATTGTTCTCACATCCCCAATGCTCCTGCATTACATATGCAGATCATTGTGTAATGTAGAACAAGGAAGATATGACCATCAGTTGTGACTGTTTAAAAATATTTTAGTACAAGGTGAGCTTCTCAGATACATTCCAAATATCGTACCAAGATTTAATCTACTCAACAAGATTGCAAATTAGTATAATGGTAACGAGCCTTTAACTTTAGAAGGTAAAAAGCCATATCAAGAAATCAATTTTGTAGAAAGTATGAAAACATTTATGTTATAAGAGCAACTAGTTGGCCTCTTCAAAGAAATAATTTAAAATACCTGCCCCAACATAACTATTCCATTCAATATCAACAACCTGATTGTTGACAAGATTACTTGGTATTTAAAACTAACCAGTGAAATTCTGATGAGAGAAGCTCATAGTATTCTTCAATACATATGAATTTGTGTTCCTTATCCTAGATTAGGAAACCCTACATATGATTTGTGTGGGCATTTCCCACAACTGTGAGGCCCCTCATATAACTAATAAATAATGCCACACTAATTTCGCTTATAAGACAAATAACTTCAAGAAGTAGCTCTATGGTTGACAAATATAGTATTGTTGAAGAAATTGTTTGCCAAATAATTTTCTCCCTTGGATTCTTTTGACTCCATCAATGCAGAAATGCATAAGCCCAAATAAAGCTCCATTGCAACCAGAATTCTTTAAAAAATGATGATATAAACATATGGTCTAGCTTTAAGGCATTACAAATTTGCCATGAAGATGACCTGGAATGAAGTTTGAGGTTGCACTCTGTGTTAACACATAACTACAGAGACAACCAGAGGAAGGATGAGTACAAAATTTAGGAAAATTCTAGAAGTAAATGAATCCTATACCTATATAAGGCCAATTTATGCTCTAAGTCAAAGACCATTGAGTAAGCTAGTAGATGTGATACTAGTTCACAAAATAAAAATATATAAGATTCTTGGACAAAATCTCAAACCAGTGCCCTAATCCAAACAATTTATCTTCACAATTTCGAAGTTACATGAGAGACTTTAGGGGAGAAATCTTGTGACGTTAATTTGAAAAACAAAAATCAACAATTCCTTCAATACCCTAAACTTACTAATTATAATTTTGCGGTTATAAATGGCCAGTGAAATGGTCAATGTAAAATTAATGTTATATGCCAACTAGATTAATTTATTACGCTTAATTCTCGAACTAAGCATAATTGTATAACCATAGCAATTTAGTTATAGTTTAATATTGAACCATAACATAGTGAAAGTTGAAATCCTAGTTTAAATACAACTCTAAGAAGGTTCATTATGCCATATCTAGAAGAATATGTTATTAAATCAAACATGCTAATTAACAAGTATTTGTTAATCTCTCGCCTAGGAGTGTGGTCCCATTAATGGGGTAGAATTAAGACCTTTTAACATCTTGAATCAAGGGTTTTGCATTTGGTCAAAAATGATATCAACTGTACACTTATAACTTAATTAAGTAATTAAATTTATGACGGTTTTGAAACCCCCAACATGATAGACTGAACTTTGCAACTCTAGGGTTGAGGGACATTGACTCATGTCACGATTCCCCTCAAATCCTAATGCCGACATTGAACCAACTAATCCTCTTGACCTAAATACTTTACCTAACCTTGTAGTCCGTTTGAACACTTAGTAAACATGGGTTAACTGACCCTTCACCCATTTAGATATTCCTTTTCAAAAAAAAAAGCATGATCTAACATTCTCAGCCTATCTCAAATTCTGCCAATTCAGTTTCTGAAAACTCAAACCTCTCATGAACTTGTCCTTTCAAACAACACTAAAATTCAAGTTCCCTAAAAGCATACCACACACATATATTCAGTCAATCAACTAGTTTAAAGATTGGATCACCAAAATGATCCCTGCAAATCCTAATAAAAACAACAATATAAACCTTAAAAACCTAATAATGTTTAAAAAAAAGAAAAAGAAAAAGCCATATCAGTTATAACTTTCACCATAATTCCACAATAATAACACCATGAATTTTTTATTTTGAAATTTGTGAAATAACAAATGTACACAAATTACCTAAATGTGTTGTGAAAATTATTATAAATTTTCAAAAGATTTAAAATTCACTTCTCCAAATAGAGTTTGGAATGCGGACAACTTTTGATGAATTAAAATATGAATGTATGCTTGAAAATGGAGTAGGTGAGCTTTCGAAGAATTAATATACAAGGTGTGCTTGAAAATGCAGTAGGTGAGCTCTGTAGGAATTAAAATATGAAGGTGCACTTAAAAATGTAGGTAAGCTTTAAGGAATTAAAATATGAAGGTATGCTTTGAAAATGGAATAGGTGAGCTTATGTACCATTGACATTGAATTATACGAGAAACATTAGAATGATTTTGATGGCTTCGTATTGTACTTATGAATTGAGAATTCCTCAAAATTTGATTGGAAAACACACAATGGCATGTTATTTAGAGGGCCCCAGTCTTTGCCTACAGGTGAACTGGAACTTAAGAGCAAAGCAAAATACTTATGGAGCTTCTACTGCAGAAATAGAAGCCAGCAAGAATGTGTATATTTTATAGGATGTCATTGTACATAGTTCTGCTGCACTCCATGAGCAAGACGTGGTAGGAATGTTTTTAATAGATAAATAATATTATTAATTAAAGATAGCAGATTTTCCTAATTCATGAAATATTCTATTAGGATGAAAGAGTCTAAGAATGTAATAATGGATCATAGAATATGATCTAAAATGTTGATGCTAAAAGATTGCACACAATCTTACCCAAAAGCATAACAGCAATAGTTTTACTAAGACCAAAACTTCAAAATTTGTGCTTCTTGGATCGTAAGACAACAACTCTATCCTGCAATCTACAGAGGGCCACTAAATTTCTTTCTCAGCCAAATTTCTGGGCATCTTTGCACATCTAATCTGTATTAAGAAACCTTAAAGCAGATTTATAATTGGTAAAACAAAAACATTTTAATTACCCTGTAAACTCTGCCCCTTCGCTATAATCCCATGCATAGGAAGAACTAAGAGAAAAAACCTCCCTCTTAGTTTAATATAGTATATAAAAGCGCCCAACCAAACCTCAAAAAATTTGGGTAAGATCCGCCAACAGGCGGATAGCCTTAACCGTATGTGAAGGAATAGTCCGAAGACTGTTCCCGTCCTTATCAAGGGAGATGCCAACCGTCTCTCCTTTTCTACGAACACATCTGTAGGTGTCGATCTTCAGAAATATAAATGCCCAAAGTTTTATTTTATTATGAATGTGGGCTTAATTAAGTTGAGGCTGTAATCCCGGATATCATTTAGTGCTATTTATACTTGAATCCTTTCCTGCGATTACGCCGAGATATGAAAGGACCTTTGGGCATCAACTGGATTTAGGAGCAAGCGAGCAGATATAGACAGCAAAATGAATTCATTGAAGAGTATTTGTCACAAAGTGGAATGAGATTTGAAGTTGTTGAAGATCATTGTAATTATGAAAACCCAACCAATTTATCCTCATCTTCATCAATTGGTTCATCCTCGGCTTCTTCTCCAGCAATGCTCCTCCTTCTCAAAGGGTATTTGGAATTCCTTCTTGGTTACATCCCAAAAAATCAAGGTGCTTTGAAATTGTTGTGGAAGTGGTCTGTGATGGTTTAGAGCACATATGTGTGTATGCAAGATGAATAAAGATTAGTTGCAAGTCTTCACCTCATCCAAACTTGCATGCATCAGCTCGTTACACCCTATGGAACAGCAGATCAGTGCACTTTTCTTGGCTTGTTGAATCAACTTGCAATAACCCATGGCCTCATTACTTAAGATACCAATTTACCCTGTCTCTGACTTTAACAACCAAAAACTAATCCTGTTTTTATTGATATGCCCAGGACTTGTATGTGGTGTATGCCTGTGCACCTCTGTTTTAGGAGATTACTTACATGTGTCAGAGAGTTGGAAAATCGATATGCGAGCTGGAAGGGTGAAAGGTGCAAACATGAAGTAACTGTACATACAGAAGAATATCAGAGTAGTGTAGAAGAAGTTGGACCAAGCATGGAGGTGCATCTTCTTCAAATTCTTGCATAGCTAAAGAGGCACAAACCCTATAGTTTTTCTAGGGCTCTGTTTTTCCAAAACAATGTTTGATATGAAAGTAGCTTGAAAACCATGTTACAGTGAATGCATGTCCTACCTAGTGGATTGTTCATGTGTGATTGGTATCTACTTGTACCTTAATTCTTCCCTTATCTCCATCAAGTTGTCTACTATTGTTTCGGCCTTTCCTCTTCAAATAAGGCAATTTAACAATCTTAAAATTTAAAATAGATATTAAAATTTAAAATAGATAGATAGATAAATAAAATTTTAATGTCTATGAGGTTAAACATAGTCTATCAGTTAGACAACTTAAGCCGACTTGGTTCTTTTCTTGTGTAAGTTGATTGAGCGCACCTAACTTCTCAATGTACTCCTCGCTCAATAGGTTATGCCAAGAGCTATCAGATATAGTATCCACAAATTTTAATATTGACGTGGGTGCCACACAATCTTGTAAGCTGTATATTCTATTATGTAATACTATTTTGTTTTTGCTTATTTTAAACTAGCATATTTATATTTTGAGAAATTTATGTAAAATATGCCAAGAGATATCTAATTAAATTCAACTTAAAATCACAATGCAATTTTATCTCTACTCTAATAGAATACTAACACTGATTATAATATTATCTAAACTAAAATGTTTCATTATTTATGAATATTAATAATAAACATTAACAATTTTCAACTCACAAATATTAAACATTAAACTAATACTTAATCACAACTATTGAAACATGATCAAATACCTCTTATAAATAATTGGTCAACTCCTGAACATTAAGCTCTTAAAATCATCTACTCTACCACTCTCTAACTCACTTTTATCCTTAATGGACAAAATACACTTTCCACTCCATATATAAAATACTTTTAAATATACATAATTACTTTTAAATTTTAATATACATAAAATACATTGATAAATATCTTTCTTATGCCTATTTGACTTTAGAATGAAAAATTGATTAAAAATAGTTTCTTCAATATAATATCTCTCGACATATTTTACATATATTAAAATTGTGTGTGTGTGCGTGCACGTGCGTGTGTGTGTGCGCGCACATACTAGTATTTATTTAATTTATTTAATCCAATATTTTGTGACAAATAATAAATATTAATTAACATACTATGTAAGGGACAATTCTATCATTTTTTATGGTACAGGAAACCCCTTCCTCCAAATGAAGCATTTTCAAAATGTCATCTTCCATAGGCAGCAACTATGTGCATGACCACAAACAAAGATCAACACAGACAATCAAAATGATGCCTTCAACATGGAGTTGGTGTTCACCCCAATGCACATACAAATTTGAAATGAGATAGCTAGAATTTTGATATGCACTAATAGATTGAAAGACATCTCCAATTTAGGTAAAAGACTTGAAATAAACCACTATTAGGAAACTCCAGCCACATTGCATTCTTGCATAAGGGAGATGAGAGAGACATAAAAAAATGTACTAAGTCTATATAGTTATTAAAAAAGAGAAATAAGATAAAAGATACCTGAATAATTATTTAGTGGGGGTACATGAGGTAATGACAATGCCCTAATGAACACACTTTGGATGCTGAGAGGGGGCTGAATCAGTATAAAACTAAAAACACTAACAACTTATTTATGTTACCACCACAAGAAACAATGTGCAAGAAAGAACTGAACCAGTAACACAAGAACGCCAAGATTTATGTGTGGAAAATCCAAACTGGGAAAAACCACTGTGAGCACTTGCTCACAAAGAAGATTCATTAAAGTATATGACGTGGTTACAAAATATTAAGAGCTCACTACATTGGAAAACCAATTAGAGGTTCATTGCCTATACAATAATGAATGTGAGTAATGAAGAAGGCTCACTACCTTACAGTACAAGAAGGATCTCATTGCTCTAGACTTGCATAAAAGGCTCACTATTAAAGGAGCAAGCTATAACAACAACACAAGTACTCAAGACTCACTATCTCAAAGTACTTATTCTCCTTCAAAGTAGATATGAAAGCATTCTCCTACAAATGCAGCTGGTGCGTGATTTTATCTTCACCAATAGGAAACTTATTATTGTCATTTCTTCTCTAGCACTGTCACTGCATTATGTTGATTGTTGAACTGGTTTGTAGACTAAGCTTTCTGCACACCTTATATGCAATTGCCAAGACAACAATAGACCTTATATAATAGATAGATCATTAAAGATTACAATAAGGTCAACCAAATCAAAAAGGATATTACTTGAACAAGTTCTAAGTTGGCCAAGGCAGAAACAAGATCATTATCAAAAGCATCTGAACCAAGGACCCTAATAGATAATGATAAATATTAAATACATGGGTCCCATATAGCATGAACCCATATAGATAAGACATAAGCTTCAAGTATAAGACCTAAACCTAAATTTGATATTTTAATAATCAATAAATATAGCACCCATATTTAAAAATGGAAGCATGATCTATCCCAAGAGAAAGATGGACCAAGAACACACTACACATGTCCCAGTGCTAGGTCTGCAATCACCGGAACATCAACCAAGGATTAATCAAACGTGTAGAAGTAAACTGCCAACTGTCTATGATAACCATACCTCCACACACTATGGTGATATCTATACACCACATTGAAATCCATGTCAACATGCCACATTAGACTCTATGTCAATATGTCATGTCAGAAGTTGCCACAACGGGTTCCCAGATAAGAACAACAATTGGAAAGATCGATAACTTAGATAATACAGTCTTTGGGACACTAGGAACATATACTTGATAAGTAGAGCTTGTCACAACCAAGACCAAGTCTTGAATTCATCTGAATGAGAAACAACATAACATCAACCCTAATTTCTAAAAGATAATTTATCTAGAAAGACAAGTAACTGCTACTATAAAACTATTAGATGGAATACACCACAGTGCTACAAAAGACATACGAACTAGGTAGTCATCCAGAAATAAGAATATAATGTAGGAGCATTGTCTCCACATGAACATGGGAAAAACTCATGTTTTCCATTGTTCTAAGATCATACATGTAACATACCCATCTTCCATTATACACAAGGTTTAGCATACATATCGCATCACCCGAATGGCACATACGAACCACAAATCTTGAGGGAAGATCATCAAGCTCCTCCATACCATATTGAACACAATGTTTGACATCAATGACAACACAAGACAAATGCATCAACCATATTTTTTCTATTAAAAGGAGGGTTAATAACCCCAAGCTTGTCCCAGAGAAGTTCTCAAAAGTATCTTTTGGTAAGGCTTTAGTGAATATGTCTACAATTTGTTCCTTGTTAGGAATTTACTCTAGTCTTACTTCCTTTTCAACAACCTTTTCTCTTAGAAAATGGTATCTAATTGGTATATGCTTTGTTCTTTAATGCATGACTAGATTTTTGGAAATGTTAATTACACTTGTATTATTGCACATAATGGGAATAACTTCATCAAATTTTGCTTTAATTTATCTCTGGGGGTTTCTTCATTCATAATACCTAAGTACAATAGGATGTAATAATTCTTCTTTAAATTCCCATGAGGATACCCATGGTTCCTTCATCTGGAATAGTATTTGCAAAGGGAAGAATCTGGTTAGAAAAGGTTCTAGATGGAAACTGGGAGATGGCAGGAAGATAAGCTTCTAGGATGATATTTGGTTGAAGGAAAAACCACTTAATGATAATCAAGAGTGGTCCACTTTTATTGAGGCCTGTAAAGAAACTATAGGAGAGAAGGTGTCTGATTATTGGAGAAATGAGAGTTGGGTTGATTTAAGACACATTGATGAGAAGCTTAAGTCTGTGAACAAGAAACTTAACAATTGGTTCCCAAGAGAGAATCTTCAGGATAGTCTTATTTGGGGTTGAGAAGCTAATGGGAGGTTCTTTGTCTCCTCGGTCTTTTCCCTCCTCTTTGCTCAGGAAGAAAGCCCATTTTGCTCCTAGGTATGGAATCAAAATCTTATGCCTAAAATTAACATGTTTTTCTGGCTGCTTTTTCATAATAGAATCCTTACGTTGGATAATCTCAGCAAAAGGGGTTTTAATATGCCTAATAGATTCTTTCTCTCTTGTGCTGAAGACAAAAATTGTAACCACCTAATGATTCATTGTTCCTATACTAGAAATGTGTGGGATTCTATCTTCAAAAGGATGAACATGGAATGGGTGAAACCTCAAAGCATCGAGGATTTTGTTAAACAATGGTATTGCCCCTTCCAAGGCAAAGAAATAAAGAGACTTTGGAGCTTGATTCTCCCTCACTTCACTTGGAGAATCTGGAAGGAGAGAAATAATAGGGTTTTCTGAGGTAAGCATTCTCCTCATGAGAATGTTGCAAACTTGGTTTGCAGAAGTTTAATGGAAAATTTTAGAGGTCCTACTCTTAGAGATTCTAAGACTAGGAACAACTCCCATGATATAAGTGAACTTCTCAAATGGGAGGAAAATAAAAATAGAACAAATAAGATCAAAATCAGAGAAAATACTATCTGGACTGCTCCTCCAAAGGGATGGACTAAGGGAAACTTTGACGAAGCTGCTAAAGGTAATCTTGGGAAGGTTGGGGTGGGTGGAATCATAAGGGATTGGACTAGAAAATTTATGGGAGCTGTTGCTATTCCTCTTGGGATTCAAACAAATCATGTGGCGAAAGCTCAGGCCGCTCTTCAAGTGGTTAAGTTGGCAAAAGAGATGGGAAGTTCGAAGCTTTGGCTAGAAGGGGATTCATTAAATATAATAAACTATATTAAAGGTAGGAGTGCCCCCTCATGGACTATAGTCCATATTATTTAAAATATAAATACCATCCTCCAACCTTTCAGGAAAATAATATTTCCCATGTTTACCGTGAAGGAAATAAACCAGCAGACGGTTTGGCTAATGTGGGGACCCATAGTGACATCACCCGAAATTGGGTCGGAGAGGAAAATATTTAAAATGATATGAGGAGTCTTATCAATTACAATAGACTAAATCACAGGAAAGGTGTAATTAATATCAATTATGATAAGGACACTTAACATTTCAAGGCAAGATAATTGTCAGATGAGTTGTGAAAGTGTCATGATTAAGCATAAACCACACGGATTGTGGGTCATTTCTGGCAATGCCATTCGAAGAAACCAGAACAAAGCTGCTATCAATAGGAAGAGAAAATAGAGAACTCCTGGTAGGATGGGTGGTGGTTTGAAAAGGGAGGATTCGCTAGACTGTGAGAATTGGATGCGAAGTAAGAAGGTTTAGAAAAAGTTGAAACATGGTGGTGTTACCCCCTACATGGAAAGACTGCATGGCTTCGACAAAGATATAACTAAGAATTTTGCAGATTGCTGGGTGAATGGAAAAGTCAATCTAGGTGGTAAGTCTTTCTTGCTTACTCTGAGTCTTTTGGTAGAAATTACGGGTCTGCCTTCGAAGGGCATGAAGTTTTACTGGGATAATAAAAGAATAGGGATGCAAGCCTTTAAATTGTTCCCTAAAAGTGTTGAAGAAGAAGCTCTTATGAACAAAGGGACGTGAGACTATGTGCATATTAAAGAAATTAAGAGCATTTGGGCCAAAATTATGAAAGTTATGATCGAATACTTCACTTTGGATGGGCGTTACTCAAAGATCTATAACCTACATTTTGTGTTGGTTAACCATTTTAGGCATAAGACAAAATTTTCTTTCCCTTATTTCTTTCTTAACTCGCTGAGTAACAGTATTGTGGAAAATAGGAAGAAGGCTAGCAACCATGTTCTGCATGAAGGATTGATTATGCTTATTGTGCAGTATGCTCGGGATAGGATCCCTGACCTGATACCCAAAAGGTTAAAAGGAAAAAGGAAAAGAAATAATGAAGAGGACAAAGAGGAAAAAACCCAGAAGAGGGATAGGAAAAAGAAGAAGAAAAACAAGGAAAGCAGGGAGGACATGGAAGCCCAGAAATTATACCCTAAAGGGGAGGAGGAGAATGTAAACATTGAAGAGAATGATGATGATCAAGATAATGAAATGGAAACCCTGGAATTTAGCCAAAACCTTGAAAAAGAGGATAATGTTGAAGGGGAAGAAGAAGAGGAAAAAAATATCGAAGAAGGAAGGGAGGAGGAGCAGGAAGAAGATAATGCTGAGGAAAAAGAAGACCAGAGAAGTGAAAAGGATAACTCTAGAGACCAAAGGAACATTAGGGCTGGTAAAGACAAGAATACCACTGAAGACCAGAGCAGAGAAAATACAAATTCTAGTGGGCAGCCGATAAGTAGGGTTGAAGGAGACAAGGTTACCACTATGGGTTTTGATTATGATGATCAAATTCAACAGGTGGTTAATAGTAAAAAGGGTCATGGCATAAATATGGAGAAGTGGATTGCGGATGATATCCAAGAAATGAAACAACACCTGAAGGCTATGGAGCCCTTAAAAGTTAGGTTGGAAAAACTAGAAATAAGTTTTTGATGGAGGTAAATAACAATAACTCCAATGAAAGCCTGAAAGCTAAGATCAAAGCCAATCTGGAGGAGAAGCTGAAAGACATGAACGACAAGATTAGTTATAATGGGCACATTATTAGTGAAGTTCTAAAGTATAGTAATGAGGGACTTAAAGTCTCTGTTATGAACTTGAAGGTCCTTTATAACTACTTGGAGAGAAAAATGCTGGAAAATACTACAATCACTATGGCTGATGATGTTGGGAGCTCAGGACCGGGAACTAGAACTAGAAGCAGCCTTAAATGTACACTTCCTGAAACCCCAAAGGAGCTAAAAAGCATTAAAGACTCTATCCAAAAGATGGAGGATATGCAGAAAGAGGCTGAGAAGGCCACGATGAACAAAATGTAGCTCCTAGTCTGTTGCTAGTAGTTTGTTGGTCGTTGTTCTATTTTTTCTTTCCAGCTCTATTATTTTGTCTTTTGCTTTCTTAGCTTGCTGGTTGGGGTCCTTCCTTTTGTTTCATGGCAGGCTTTCATTGTAAGTCTGGGATGTTAATGCTTATCCTTTTTGGGAATCTTTTGTTAATGGTTTCGAGGTCCATTTAAAACCTATATTTACATCTATCAAAATCAATAATATCTTCTACTTATACTGTGGATAAAGGTATCAAGTCTTGTTTCTTACTAGAACCAGGAGACCAATTTGTCTCCTAAGAAGAAAGCACCCACCATTTGTGAGCTTCTTCTATTATCAATATATCCTGCCCAATAAACATTAGTATAAGCCTGTATATTAAAGTTACCTTTTCTTTTGTACCATAATCAGTAGTTTTCTATTACTTTAAGTACATGAAAATACTTTTAACAACTTGCTCATGGCTATCTCGTCGTTAAGCTTGAAATCTAGTAACCAAACACACAACCTGCATAATATTTGGTCTAAAAGAAGTAAGACATAGTATCCACAAATCATTGATTTGTACTTTTTATGGTCTACCTTTAGAGATTCATTGTCATTGTCGAGCATACAACCAATGGTCATTAGATTTTTAATAAGTTTACAACCATCCATACCAAACCTTTTCAATATTTCCTTTGCATACTTGTTTCAAGAAATGAATATTCCATTATCTATTTAACTAACTTGTAAACCAAGAAAAAATGTTTTCTCACTTGTCATGGACATTTCAAACTCTTTATGCATTTCAGCAGTGAATTCTTTGCACATTATCACCCCTCCAAAATTGATGACATCTACATATACTTCTACAATTAGCATTGTATCGCCTTCTATTTTGAAGTAGAGATTGATATCAGCAGTTCCTTTCTTGAATTTCTATTGTATTAGATATCTTCTGAATCTTACATACCAAGCCCTAGGTGTCTATTTTAACCCATAGAGAGCCTTTTTCAATCTATACACCATGTTTGGTTCTTCTGAAAGATTTAAGTCTTTTGATTCTTAAATATATACTACTTCCTCCTATTCTCTATTCAAGAATGCTAATTTTACATCCATTTAATAAAATTTGAAATTTTTATAGGCAATAAACAATCTTATATCTTCCATTCTTGCAATAGGGGTGAACGTTTCCTCAAAATCAATCCATTCAAATTGTGAATAAAAATTACATACCAATCTGGCCTTAGTCCTTATAACTTGACCTTGTTTTTTCAACTTGTTCCTAAAAACCCACTTGGTTCCTATTACATTTTTATTTGTCAGTCTGGGTACAAGTTTCCAAGTTTCAATTTTTTGTATTTGAGTTAGTTCATCCTCCTTTGCTTTAATCCAACTCTCTTCTTTTCTTGTATATTAATAATTTTTTGGTTCAACCTTTGATAGAAAATAACAGTTTATCGTTGAGTTTACTTTAGTGGTAAATATTCACCAACTAGCGAATATTTCATGTCAACAACTTGAAAATTAGCGAATAAGTTGTACCGAACGCAGTGACCATTTCACTCAAACTTTATAAATATTCAGTCAAATACACCTCCCAATTCTCCATCATTTTATGTAATTAATTGTATCTATATACAGAGTTCGCCAATAAAATCTACATTTTCAAAATGGTATATTTAATATTTTTGCCTTAGAATTTCTAAAGCATGTCTTAATCAATGGCCATAATTTTCTAATAGCCATAGAAAGATCTATCTGCACGAGGACCCAATTTTCCTGGCATTTTGTGAAAGCATGTCCTAATTCATCACAATATTCGCCAATTCTATTATAATTTGACAGTCCATAATCACCTAAGAAATTATACAAGACATGTTAGATTTAAGCAAGACTCACCAAATACTTGTATACTATTTAAAACTCCTGCTTAATTTTCCAAATAAGGATTGGTATAAATACATTTGAAGAGAAAATTTATTTTTACACAATTTGGTAAGTTCTGAGCTCTCAGTTCAGATCAATAGAAAACCTAAAGGTAAGTGATCATTTTTTTGAAGTGTTATAATAGTATTCTGAATTCATCTCTATCTGTTTGCAACTTTTAGTTCATTCTTGTTGAGTGGGGACCCGTCAGTGGTCACCTGGGAGACCTCACACATCTAGATTGTAGGTCGTAGTGCCAATGAATCATATAGTCTATTATTTCTTCTTAAACAAGTAAATATTTTTTTGTAGCCTTTATTTCATTGGATATGTCAAACAAGAAGCAGGGTAGGACTCCTAAATATGGGGAAGGCCAAGAGAGGCCAGCAAAATGCAGAACCTTATCTTCATACTTTGGTGTTGGCAATGTTTGTGGTGAAAATTAGGAAGGTACATCATCACAAGCACAACTACAAGATTCACAACCTACACCAAATATTGAAGAAGGTTGTGAGCCTGATATCTCATATCATAACGTAATTGAAGAAGATTTTATAGTAGATACCTAGGGTAGCTAGAATGATATAATCAACGTGCATGAGAATGTCATAGATGTTGACGATGCATAGAAGGGGAAAATAAAATCCAAATGAAAAAAAGGATCGAGAGTGGGATTTATCAAGGAATTTTAAGTTTTATTGGGTGTCAAAGTATCCATTCAATGAACCAATGGAGAATCCAATAAAAGGTAGCCCTCTAATAAACTGTAGGTGTAATATTTGCACTTGGAAACATAACAAGGAAAAGATGTTGTAGGTAAAACTTGACACCATAAAAAAGAATATCGATAAAGTCTACGAAAAGAAAATCATAGATGGAATTGAAAAATTAGTGATAAGATGAAAAAAAAAGGACCAAAGCATGTTAACAAAGCCAAAAAAATTTATTTGCATGAGAAATTACAGACAAAGCCTACTGAAATTAAAGGTTATATTGAAGCTATTTTTTGAAAAGCAATGAAAGTAGAACAACTAGGAAAAGTTGTTCAATTAAGTGTTGTTTTTTATATTTGAGAAGAGGGCATGCTTTGATAGAATACCCACCAATGATTGTTTGATTACACTTTTTGAAAGTTTCAAACTATCATAACAATCATTGGTAAGTAAATAGTGGATGGGAATGGGCAAAATCTCTTGCCAAGGTTGAAAAAGATGGTGTAAAGGAAAAAATAAGAGATTCAAACTTTTTTTCATTGTCTTTAGATGAAGTTATGGTAGTACTAAATAATATGTCATGGGTATGCATGCATGTTTATAGTGTACAAGATCATGTATGCCAAGCTCATTTACTATTTGTTGCTAAAATGAAGGAGAGTGCAATAGTGGAAAATATATTTCAACTAGTAAATAGTTCTTTAATTGAATATGGAGGTATGGATGACTTGATGATTGCCAAAAAGTTGGTATGTGTTGGAGTGGATGGAGCTTCATTAATGCAAGGTCATAGGAATTGTCTTTACACAAAGATGTAAACTTCTTGTTCACCCTACATGACTGGTATTCACTACATGACCCACAAAATGAATCTAGCTTTTAGAATTGTGAGAAAATTTGCTCCAATAACAAATGTTGAATATTTAATCAAACATCTCTACTCATACTTTTGTCAAAGTCCCAAATGATTTTTGGAATTTCAAATTTTTTCTAATGGAATAAATGATGGGAACAAACTTCTTAAGGACGTTGATACCAGATGGATCTCTTTGGATGGACCAGCGCATCGAGTTTTTTTCCAGAATATCCATCCATGATTGGACCAATGTATGAAAATTAGGACAAAGTAGATAATCATAAATTCGCTGACATGCTTCAGAGGTTAAGTAATATAAAGACGTTCTTAACATTAGCAATTTTTCTCACCATGCTAGAGGAAATGAGGAATATCATTAAAAAAGCTCAGCAAAGAGCTATGTATATTGCAGAATATGCTAAGCTACGTAAATTGACATGCATGACCCTCGATAATCTCTATCAATATCAACCAACATTATTTGATGAAAATTTGCTAAGTGGAAGATGTTAGGGAATTTTCTTGTATGAATCACAGTGCTTGAAATGACTACTTGAACACCATGCCTTCTAATACTGATTCAGAGACAAGAAAATCCTAATTGCTAAGGACTGGATAAGGTCCTTCTTCATTTTTGAGTTCCACATATACTCAGGCATGTTTTACCTCTTATGATTGCTGTTTACACAGTATTTTATAGTGTGGACACTGATTTGCTATGTATCTTTGTTAAACCAACTGATAAATCACCTTGCAAATGACCAAGCATAACCAGATGCAAGATTTAACCATACAAACCATGGTCTTAAATATAGCAAAAACCAGTGATACAAGGATTCTCATCCTTCTTCCTTTTGATGTAGGAGGGATAACCTAATGATCCACTCTTCAAGGGATTAACAAACTGAATAGTATCCTGCTGATACAAATCCTTATGAGTTCAGCTCATTTGTTCTTAGTAACAAGAGYATTTTAATTGAAATGATTTTTGATATTGGATGAGGAACARACTGCAAACTAWACTCCAGACCAGTGCCTATCCCTTGGGGMAAAGAGTCAATRAAAACATGAATCAACAGAGATAAAATAATAGAGATACTGTAGAGTGCCTTACAAACTACATGCGGCTRAGATAGAGTGCCTTASAAACTATCCTCTCATATACATACATCTGCATCAAATCCTTATCACAATGCTTTGCTCTCTSAAATYATCTATGAAACTTAGTCCTCTCCTTGAAAGGAACTCATAAATAATTAGACAAACTACCTTKTAGCTGGTSTATTTCAAATGCCTTACAGGTGAAACACACTAGAGCACAAACAGAATATAAAGAGACAAGATAATATGAAAGAGGGAGAACCACACTGTATTCTATTACTGTATTCTGCTTCAACACATCCARACAATAAGCTTTGAYGAATATACAAAGACACARAAATATAACTTACAATAAAATTTCCATAAGACCAACAGGGACYTGCTCTGGGCATCTGTAGGAAAAAACCAGAACAGAGYAGAGRAAAGGAACCCTTACAACTGAGAGAAGAAAGAAAGATATAGAAGAGAAGAAACCCTAAAAGTCTATCTAGGCAAACACCTGTCCTTCTCTTCAAATCTGATTGATTTAATCAATATTCAACTCCACTTGTCTGAGAAAATATCTGATATCTTTAAAATATCTCTTCTATTCTTCCACTGAGAAGTTTCCAAATCTGATTCCATCTACAAAATATCTTTGAAAATCTGTCACATTTCCCTTTGAAAATCTAATTTATCCTCTGATAAATATCTTTCCAATTTGACTTGTGCATTTAAAATACTATGCATTTTCCTTATTTTCCTTTGTGCAAATCTGATTTATCTCCTAATAAATATCTCCCCACAAAATCATCTGTTAAAACAAATAAACATATTTATTTCATTCTGTGCAAATTTAATCATCCTTTTTTTATCCCAAATCTGATCTCCTTGGCAAAAATCTGATTTCCAGTGTTCATAAAAATCCTCCGGGAATAAACATATAAAATTTGCCATAAACTTATTAAAATTCCCTGTTAAAATTATCTCTGTGCACATTTAAAGTCTTTGAAAATCTCAGAATTATGCATATATTACCCAGAAATCACCAGATTTTGACACGTGGCATGCTCCTATTTGCTGTCATAAACTGGTCTTAACTCATTTTTAACCTTAGGCACATCCGGCGACCATGCGACAACTTAAAAATCAAAGTCGCAAGCAATTTTTAACTCATCCATCATTCCTGGGTGACCTAGCGACCAGCATCAGGCGGCTAACTCCATCTCGCGACTTGGCGACCAGCGACTATCTTTTTATCGCAACATTCATCTTCCTCCTCTGGCTACTTCGTGACTAACCGCTAGCGGTTAGTCGCCAAATCTTGGCGGTTAACTATGATGTCTGGCGATTGCGCTAGCGGTCAGTCGCAGGTCTCGAAACTCCGGCGGTTAACTGCGATTTCATTCCCGACTGGGCGACTGGGCAACCATGCACATCTGGCGACATCGCGACCAACAACACTGTTCACTTTCATCAAAATTTGATCTTCTACATTTTTGGGCATAGAAACTGAGGCGGTCTGATGAGGGCGCGCACGTGGATACTCTCCTCTTCATCTTCAAAGTCATATGTTTGTGTTTTAGCTTATATGGATTTCGAAATCCACTTGAGGCATGAATGTGGGATATATGATTTCACAGTTTTAAGGCATTTTCAGATTTTGTACTAAAACAGTGTGTATGGCCTATGTCTCCATTCCTCCAGCCCTCAAGAGCTTTCCCAGAGCCTTTGGGCTCTCTTACTTACCAATAGAGTTAGTGTTTTACCATATAAACATTAAAAAAGCCCTTTTCACACTGAATGTGGGACATTGGAATTTCACTATTTTTCATCTTGGCTGGGAGTATGAATAAAACTGCTCACAAATGGCATTGAAAATCTGCAAATGAAGGCCATGGTTGAGTTCCATGGGTCAAAACACCCCTTGCTATGGATTCACATCTGCAAAATCTACTTGGAAACTCTTAAAAAACTTAAAACTTTTCCCAAAAAATCAACGCATACTCTCTGTTTTTCATGTTTCTGGGTTTTTTGAGCAAAACTGCTCACTAATGTCATCACATATGTGCAAAAAGAAAGCATCATTGTGGTTTAAAGGCCAGGGCTCCCCTTTGTATGGAGTTACTTCTGCAGATTAAACTCAAAATCTTTCAAACCAAAGCTTATCTCTTCAATAAAACTCTGCGCAAATCCTCTGTAAGTATATTTTAAAAGTAATAAAACTCTAAAATATCCTTCATATTATTCAGTGTGGAAATGGCTGGGAAGTTTGGCTTTACACCTGCTGATTGCACTAGCTTGGGAGTATTTTGTTGAAACAGTTCATATGCCCCCTGTCTATGGTTGCTGTGCTAGATATCTGGAAATGAAAGACATTTAAAAAACTGCCCCCCTCAATATCATCGCATGTTGCTGGCAATGCTATCTGTAATGCAATGTTGGTCTTAAAAAATCTGCAATTTCCTCCTTGTCTACTTGCGCAGACTGTTGTACTTGATATGCTTTCAATCTTTAAAAAATCTGCTTCACATTATACTTGCGCAGGGCTGGTTTATTAATGTCTGCAATCCATTTTGTTTAAAATGGTCTTCATTTGCTGTCCCTTTTGGCAAACTCCTAATGTTCTTCTCAAAGAAAACTCCCCAATATTAGCGCAGACTTCTGACAATGCTGGACTAGAAAGTAGCTTGTATTGAGTGTCTTAAAATCTTCAACCTACCTCCACA
>MU226473.1:423027-459182 GCA_018584345.1 Thuja plicata
TAATATATATATATATATATATATATTATATGCAATGCATTCATTAAACACGAATGAACAATACTTTAACAATACAAAATATGCAATACATATTATGATTCATGAAATAAATGAGTCAGTTTTTGTAGGGTGCTCTACTCTCCATCTGGTGGAATTAGAATTTTTTACAGTATGGTAAGTCGCCTGTAAATTTGTCAACAATTTGTATTTCAAAGAGGGACTTGACACCACTATTTTATCCAATGTTGCATTCAAGGTTGTGAAATGTTTGATGAAATCTAGAAATATTGCCTCACTTGTGTCCTTCGAAAGCAAGTCTAAATCAGACTTCATTTTTTCCTCCATCCTTTTTTGGAAAGCATCTTTTCTAATGAAATTATTTTTTGGGTCAACACCCTTTGACAAACCAAGATCTATCAATTTGTTTACCTTATCTTGCAGCTTGATCTCTTTTCCATCAATTTCCAGATATTCTTGTGCTTCCTCTAGTTTTTGACATTTTTAAATGATAGATGATGTCTTTAGTGAGGCATCAATGTGGTTTTTAATTCCCTTGGATGTCAAATAGTCATCACTAGTTTTGTAGACCACTTGAAAAAATTGATTTGCAATATTCTCTTATAAATAAACATTTTTGTTATGATTAATGTGTTCCTAGAGCTTCCAAAAATGTACTCAAAGAATTTCATGCAATTCAAACCACTTACACAACTGGTCATTCTTCTATATTATTTGCCCCCAATTTTTTTGTTTTATATACTTTATTGTATGTTTCATATTTTTGATCAGTTTGTCTTGGGAAGATTTGATTGTATTATTTTCCCTCTACAACTCTTGTGTCATTTTCTCACCATTTTTTATTTCTTCCTCTGCTTTTTCTTCCGACTAATTTTATTTTAACCTCTCACGCTCCAATTGGCTCTGTAAATTTTTGTTTGTGGAAACATCACTCTCTGACCTTTTGTATAATTGTGTTGTAGTGGCTCTTTCATTGTCAAATTTTTTAATTCTTTCAGCTAGTCTTTCCTTCAGTTCATTTAGTTCTGCCTCCATAGATGTTAGTGCTCTGTAATTGTTGATGCAAAGGCAAAAAAAAATATCCTTTTCTGTAATTCACTGCACTTGTTATCTATTGCTTTCCTCTTTTCTTTCTCATTTTCCAAGTTTTCCTGTATCTTTTATATTTGTCTCTCCAACTTATTTTTCTCTCTCTCCACCTTGAGAGGTGATGTGTAGATGAATTCATTGGTCTTTTTTGATACATTAATTTTGTCCACATTTTTAACTTTGGAAAAATCCATTTGGATGGTACTAACGTGAAATTCAGAAGTATCTATATGGCTCTGTGGTATATTTTGATATTTTTTGGGGGGCATAATAACCATGTACTCCATCATTTCATTTTTTTTTTCTGGGGGGGTTGTGGTCCCACAATAATGTGTCCCACTTTTTTGAATGTCCTAATTTCTGTTGAAATTACACATTGTTAAGAAAATATGATGATTTAAGCCTTGAGAGGCCCCATTTGATGGAGTAAATTAAAAATGGTTAGATCAAACTCTCTTTGATATAATTACTCTACTCCTCAATCACACCTACAATCAAGTCTCCTTTGCACCTATCAAAATGTTGACAAAAAATCAATTTGACATTAGCTTTTGGGAGGAGCAAATTAATTCATTTGACAAACCTAGATGTAGGATGGTACTACTCAAAGAAAGATTTCCAATGATTATGATTTTAATAAATATTGAGTTTATTATGACTTTGTATTTTTATTTTTACTAAACAGAGCTTGTCTGACCATTTGGTAACTTCTCAGTTTGACGCTTATAGAAAAATAATAAATTAGAAAACAAAAAAATATGAAAAATATCTAGGAATTAGGTAATTATGTTATCTTTCTAACAAAAAACAAAGAATTTTCATATATATAGATCAAGTTAGAGTGCACAAGATGAACCTATGTCCAAATTATAGTTAATGTCACTTCATAACTCAATAAACTATAAAATATTCAACCAAATTGAAAAAAACTAATTGGATGCCCTACCTATTTGTGTTACAAACCTAACTTTGAAATAATTATATTTTTATCAAGTTAGGAAAAAAATTATGCAAAACTGAATGTCTCCTTAAAAATTTTGCTTTTTTTATACAAACTACTTTTCAAAGGAGAAGGAAAAATGAATACAAATAATTTATAATTTAAAAAAAAAATTATATTTAGAAACTAGAAACATAATGCTAAAAGTCACTAGTTTACATCATCTTCAAATTCTTAATGATTTTGCAGCAATATGTGTTTGAAATCAAAGTTTTTTTTAGAATGTTCATCTCAATGTCAAAGTTGGCAAAAAAGTTGGACACAGTATTGGGGGACTACCCTAGGTCTTATGCGAGTAACACTCTATTCGATGCAGGTTGTTCCTCTAAAGTTGTAGTAGCCACACCCCTCTTCAATTTCTTCTCATTTTCTTTATTCATATTTGTTCTTTCTACAAATTGATCAAGGAAAGCATTGTAATAAATATATGGGGTTGTTGACACAATTGAATGTTTTAAAGGTGAAATAGCACTTGCAACGATGTACATGCCTCCACCTATGCATGTGGTTCCAACTAATGTTTTTGAGGATTAGCAATACCAATTGCTAATCTTGTCCCATTGTCACTTTCAAGTGGAGTTTTCAGACTCTTTTGAGGGTTTGTTTTGAAGCTGCAAACAATAGATTTGGAGTGGAAAATGACAGAGTTGGATTTGTATTCATCATTGTTGTCATAAAATTTTTCTTCTTCACAATGCCTTGATCATTGGCATTCTATACAATATCTTATATTGTTGGCCTCTTGTGAGAGATATCTTGTTGTTGCACTTGTTCACGACAACTAGTACTAGTTCTCATGCCATCCCCACCAGTGGTAGTAACACTTGATCCAACACCAATACCATGTTTCTGTTGTGATTAAATTTGAGTGTGGGTACTCTCCCCAGATTCCCCACCAGTGGCAGTGGCACTTGATTCAGTACCAATAGGAATACCTATAACAAAATGAGATTCAAGTGTATGAGTAATACCTTTCTATGATGAATCTGATTATTCAACTCCAATGACTGGTTTCTGACCATTTTTTCTTAGAACTTCTATGAATACTGGAAACCAATTGCCTTCTCTTCAGGGACCCAGACCACCACGACCTCTGAAACCCAAATTTTCCATAATGGTTTCCCTTTGGTAGATTTTTGTTTCACATCCTCAAGTAATTTTGTACGGTCTGTAGTAGCTGTTGGAGTGGTTGTGGGATTCTCCTAAGTGTTATCATCATTATCCAAATCACTTTTTTCATATGTTTCAATGGGATGCTCTTTATTCCACAATTGGCTAAAATCATAATCCTGTTTTATTTCATCAATATCTGCACTGGTCTTTGGTTCACCTAGTTTCTTCCTCATAGTCCAAAAAAAAGTAATTTTTAGTTCAAGTCCAGTGTTTGTCCATACATTGTTGTATTATATTTTTTGGAATAGCTTTTTTAAATGGAACAACAACATTTTGGTAGAAATTGTTGAACCTCCTTTTTTTCATTTTGATTTTGGATGCACTTCTCTGTTGTTCACAGTAGGTGCAATGCCATAATTTGTGATGATAATTCTTGTATTGAAATATTTTTGTTAGACGTGGTTTTTTCCATTTTTTTTTACCTCATCCCAGGAGTCCCTATTTTTCAACATTTCTAGCAATGGTTTACTTTCATGTTGAAATTGTCTTGCAGATTTCTTATTCACCACAAGTCTTGATTGAATGACATCACGTGGATCATACTGCTAGTAACTACCAACACCAAAAAGATTTTTTTTCAAAAATTCATATGCCACACTAAATGCTTTTATGTCAAATGTGAACCCTCTACACTGAGTGAAGACTTGTATCTCACCATGATGAAGTTTGAACTCATGGAGATTTTTATGTTAATACAATGCATTTATACAAGGGGGTAAAGATGTAATTACTAAGGTGTTGAAATCAATACCAAAGGGGGAGTTTGTTGGCATATTTTTTCCATTGATGTCAAAAGGTAAATATGATTGTCAGACTTTACTATTTGCCTATGTATTATACAAAGGTATTTAAATGAAAATTTGTTCAAGGGGTTGTGTGGTAGTATTCCTCTACAAAGACTTCTTCTCATTAAGGGACAATGATAACTTGGTCTTGATTGGTGTTAATACAATCATCATTGTTAAGCATGGTAAAGATTCTTATTTGAGTCAATATGATTTATAATTCTAAGGAGATAAAAGTTGAAGATATGTGTTCTTTTTAAGGTTGATGCTTGTCAAGATGAGTTGCATACTTTAGTATAATTTTCTCTTAAAGTTTCAATGCAGAAAAATTAGTTGGAGTTTGTATCAAAGTGCTTACAATGCAAGCTCTTGTATTCTATCACTATGGTGATAGGAACCTGTAACACAACTGGATATTTGCAGCAATAGTGACATGAACCTGTAACAAAACAACAATAGAAACCACACAAATTTTATTATTTAATTCAAATAACATTATAATGAATATTGATCATACTAATCAATGTAGTAATCTCAAAGGTTGGTATTTATTCTCTAATATATGTGGGTATGATATTTGAGTTTTCATATTTTAAAGAATACCAATGGTTAGGTACTAAGAGCAAAACATGGTGGGTTAGTGTCTATTCAGTTCTACAAATAATAGACTTTCCAATTGCCCAATGTTGATTTAAAATGTCATGAAAGTTTGTTCAAAAGAGGATGGTTTTGATATGTATAGGAAGGGAAAATAGTTTTTTTTTAGAGTATAAACAATAATAGAGCAATAACAACACTATGGGTTGAGTGGAATGTATTTAAAATTGTAGAAAGGAGGATTCGATAAGGGTTTTTATGATCTCACTTAAGAGACTCTTATGCCCTGCATCCCCGTCCCTACATTTTGTGTGCAAAATGTTGGGTCCCCCTTTTTGCTTTTGGTTTGTTTTTGCTTTCGGCCTGGCCTTGTCTTTCTTTCCTTGTTTGTTTTCTTTCTCCAGGGTTTTCTTCCCCGACGTTGTGTCTTGTTTCTTGCTTTCCATCTCCGGGACTCCGGTCCCAGAGGTTGCCTTTTGTTGGGAACCAGATTCTGGACTCTGGGATTATTCGTCGTAATGTTCTTTAGGATGTTACTGCGAAGAATCCCCAGGCCTGGAGTCTGGAGGTTTTGCTTGTCCGGAGATCGCCAGAATAAGGAGAATTGCCTTTTTACCGCGGGTATAAATAGAAATTATCTGTCATTTTCACATTTACCGCGATTAAAACCTTCAAGCGCTTAGAGCAAATTAAAGAGCGATTTTAAAAACGATTAGCAGAGCATTTGCAGGAGGTTTGTGATAATCATCGTTTAATGATTTGCAGTCGTTCTCAAGCAAGTGCAAGTGCTTCGTGGTGGTGCTTCTGACTGACTGACAACCTGAGCTGTTGCAGAGCTCTCGCGGTAACCCTTTCATTTCTCCGCCTTCTGCGTTCTCAGGTTGGTGTCCCTGTTTTCCCTCCTGGTTTTCTTTGGTTTTCATTTTTCTTTCGTTTGCCTGGTTTTGTTTCATTTTTCTGTCTTGTCTGGTCCGTGGTCTTCTGGTTTTGCCGCCCCTTGGTGGGTCGGCTCTGCCGGAGGGTTGTCCACCCCCTGTGCAGAAGGTGTTTCTGTAAATAATGTAGATAGTGGTCTGTTTGTAAATATGTAGATGGTTGTATATATGTGTTTTGCTTTCTCTGGTCTCCCCGCAGGTGTTCCCCCCTGGGATGTATATTTATGTATATATGTACATAGCTGTATGTAGCCCTTGTATATATCTCCTCATTTTTGTGTATATATCCCTTGGCTCCATGTATATCCTTCCAGGTGGCTTGACAAGCTGGTCAAGTCACCTGTGCTTCTGGTTTTTGCCTTCGAACTCGCTTTAAGGAAGAAAACCACCTGATTGAAACTCGGCTCGTGGCCGGTTTCAAACAGTCAGTTTTCTCTCTCCTCCATGGAATCTGTCAGAGCCTCATTTATGTCCCATGCGCACAATCAATTCCAGCCAAGTGGCTTTCCCTTTTTGTGTGTTTGGGTAGTTGGCTCCGCCGTCATCGCCATCACATCCATTGAATGCTAACGCACGTGGCGCCCACGTGGGTTTGATGACTCGGCTCTTTACACATCATCCCCAACGGTCATTTCTCTGGGTTTTGGGTCTCCTACCACCATCCATCCTGATTCTTTGCTAAGTGTAATAAAATTCCCCAGACCCGGGTATGTTGGTATCTTAAGTCAATATGTTTCGCTTTTTTGGTTATCTTTGTGTGAAATTAACTTTCTAGGAAAAGCAGACGTCGTGGTGGTAAGATCTCTAGATCCAGGAGTAATTATTTTATTTTGATGAAAGTGTTCTGACGGTCGCTTTGTCTTGCAGGATCCCGGAGCTTATTTACCAATCATGTCTGAAGCGTCCGCGTCCTCCTCTCCCGAAAGTCTAGAATTTCCCTCAACCAGCACCAGGGCAGTAACAAAATCCAAAGTGGAGAGGGCCCTGGAGAAACTGCCTCTCACCATGAAGTTTGTGCAGAACAATGCTATCACCGGCTCAAAGATTGAATCCAAGATCAAATTTGTAACCGACACAAGTGTTGGAACCTAGGCAGAGATGTAGGCCCTAGTAAAAATCATGCACATCCAGCAACAGGCTGGAGACCAATTAGTGACTAATGTCAGAGGGTCCGGGATCCTCCAGGCAGCTTGCTTCCCATGCTCCGTACAGTCTCCGAAGCTTATCCTGACACTGGCTGCCAACTACAACCCTTCAGTCTGGGCCGTCATGCTTGCAGCTGTAGAACCCGAGGGCTACCCCACTCCTCTGGTATCCCTCAACCCAGACACACTCCGGGCGGGACTGGGAATCCCACACTTTGATAGGGCAGCAGTGGTCACAAGGGCTGATGCCTTGGACCAATTTACACAACTGGAAGAAGCGGCCCGGACATACATGAATACTCATTGTCTTAAAACCCCAAAGAGGGACCCAAAGAGGATGAAAATAGAAATCCCCCGCTCTGAATTCAAGGAGAGCATCCAGATGGGGATGATAGCATTGGCCCAGGTTTTTGGGCAACCCTCCGCCCAGGAGTTTTCCAAATGGATGTACTATTTCCTCCTTGGCATGGACACCAAGGGAGACTTCTTCGACTAGGCGGCGATAATCTCCAATCACATCAACTCCCAGTTCCTCGAGCTGGGCAGGAAGAAAAAGTTTTACATGTCTTCCTACATTTTCTAGGCCTTAGCACAATAGAGGCCCCACTCCAACAGCCTACTCATAGATGGCATGCTCGGGTTTGGCCCAGGGAAAAAGGCACCGTGGGCTTATTTCCCGCAAATCCAATGGGAAGCTAACTTCCCCAGTTTCTGCCGGGTGAACGACTCGTTCGTTTATTACCGCCTGCTCACCCCCACCCGGGATGCTGGATACCGCCTGTCCACTGAGGCGATGAAGCTTGTTAGTAGTTATGGGAACTACTATATTCAATTCCAGTAGCATACATACATCAGGGTCGCCGGCTTCTCTGAAAAACCCTACTTGTTACCCAAACACTGTGGGGACAAGATCATGCTGCTAGAATATTGTCGGCAAATAAGGGAGTTGCACGCCTTCCTTGCCCTCAAGAAGGTCCCCAACGTCCCGTTCCCAATCACCTATGGGAACTACACCTGCATTCTGGTCACCGCAAAAAAGGCAGACAGTGAGCTAAAGAGTTACAATCTGCAGGAATTTTATCTGGCGTGGAAGAATTTTGATCCGCATGGAAGAATAGCAACGGCACTACCCCGGGCTTCGGAGCCCCATCAAATACATATGGAGGACTTCTGGGCAGATTACTAGGACGATGTGGAGGTGCGGAGCTGGCACTATGTCAGAATGATGGTCGGGATGATGCAACTGTTGAAACTCCAACAATTCCTAGAGGATTTCTCAGACACCGCCCCCACCATCGACCCCCAGTACAAAGCAAAGGGGCTCGATAAAATGGCTCTCCCACCGATGGATTGGGCCGCCCCAGAGGGGCCCACAATTGAAGATTTCACCCAGGAAGTGGTTGAGAAAAGTCACGCCTACTTCAAAAGGGTGTGCCCCGGGAGTACTCGCCAAGCTCCCTAACTGACACCAAGGCCAGCACCATAGCCGGGACTTCTTCGCAGGGTGCAGACAAAGGGAAGAAAATAGCTGCATCCCCTTCTGCGCAGGAGGTCCCCATATAGGAACAAATAAAACAATTGGTGGCAGCCTCCCAGCGGATGAGGGAGAAATTAATTACGAGGCTGGCCACTCCCCCACGCATGGCCAGACCAATTCGTCCCCCTTCCTCCCTGTCACTAGTAGCCCTGATGGTGAAGGCAACGGGGGTGGATCCCATAGAAGAAGCAGCAATGGCCGATGCGGGGCCACCTTTGGTCACCCGGAGGAAGAGAAAGCAAATCAAGCAGGTCAAGGCTAAGCCGGCACCAGAAACCTCCTTCCCCTAGGAAATAGAAATTCTTTCCTCCAGTTCCCCAAAGCTGGAGAAAGAAACAGAGCACGTCGAGGTCCCGGACAGTCCCCCTCCGGAGGAGGAATTTGACATATTTGCGGCTGATGAATTTGGGAACTTGCAGGGGGATGACACGCAAGCAGGCGTAGAAGTCCCGGGGGAAGAACAAGAGGTTGCGGGACAAGAAGAAATAGAACAAGAGCCTAGACAAAGGCAAGAGCAGCAGACGGAAGAATCAAGATCGAAGATTGTCTCTGGGGCTCAAGTAGTGCAAGGTCCAGGAGTGGACCAACTAAAGAAAGATGAACAAGTGGCATCTGCTGAGGGAACCGGACCTTAAGGAATAACCGTAACCCCAACCGCCACGCCACTCCCGGGAGAAACCTTCGGGTAGGTTATCACAGCGGCCCAAACTCTGAATCTTGGCCCGATACCTCCCCTACTTCCAATAGAAGAAGAAAAAGAAGAACAAGAAGAACAAAAAGAAGAAATGCAGCTTGAAGAAGAAGTCCCCGAGGAAACCTACCAGGGTCCAGATCCAGCGATTGATGTACAGGACCAGGTTGAGGGGAAGGAAGTTGAGAATGTTTCTGTAGAAGAAGTTGAGGCCGTGGGAGGAACGGATGAGATCCATGTTGAAGAGGAGCAACAGCCACCGGAAACTGGGAGAGAATCAGGAGAACAAATTCTGGCAGGAAGGCCACCTCTCCCACCTTAGTGGCTGGTAGAAAGCAAAAAGAGAAAGGCTCAGTCCCCTTCGGTAATTCCTCTCTCCCTGGCGGAAATGATGGCCCGAGCCCAGGCCCTGCCAAAAGCAAAGAAAGCCCAGACAGTTCATACTCTGCGAATTGGGCCGGACGGAGAAACAGTTGCCGTTGTGGCAAATCCTCCCCCAGACGCTGATGAAGCGACCGCGGATCCCACAGATTACAATATTGCAAAGGTATCCCTAGGAAAAAGAGGAAAGTAGGGCAAGGTAGACCTGCTTAAGGAGGCAGCAAGGTCAGTGGAAGCCCGATATGAAAAGGAGGCCCAGAGACTCAAGGCTGAAAAAGAGAAGAATGCAAACCTTATGGGATTGCTCACTGAGCTGGCCAGACCCATCAACACCGCTCCTCCGGAGGCCTCCACTTCAGTAGAATTACTGCAGAGCGACATAGAATCCTTGCGAGTAATGAAGAAGAAGGCCCAAGTAGTAGACGAGTGGGTCATCTTACAGATAGGAAACACCCAACTTTTTCTGGCGTCCACTCTCTCAAACTTGTACACAGCCTGGCAAGTTATCCATCAGGCAGAGGCACTCATTGAGCAATGGGAGAGTGAGGCTGAAAACTACCAAGCATGGAAGGTAGAGCTCGAAGAGCTCCTCACCTTGGGGGAAGATATCATTTCTGAATCCGAAATTATGGGTGAGGAATCATTTGATTTTGTAAGAACTCAGCACTCCAGGCTTGACCTCACATTGGAGGTAACTAAGCAACTGGTAGAGTCCTTGCAGGGAAAGGTAAACCCTGTAAAATATTCTTCTAATTTATACAAGTCATTTGTGATAAAATCTTCTGGGGCTGACCCCCTTAGTACAGATACATATACCCCTAAAGATTCAGTCTTGGGGAGTTTTGATGAAATAATGAAATCCCAGTATCAATCCCCGCACGGGATAGATGGGGCCCAGATGGCAAGACTAACTGAAATGATACTTAAGGGCCATGATGCGGCACAAAGGGCGGATGAGTTTAAAGAAAATGTTCCGGACCTAGGGGAACAAGTCGAGATAGCCAGGCACAGAAGGGCCAGCCTAAAAGAGATAGATGAGGAAGGCATTTTTTGCCTCCTCCAAGCCTTCAACGATAATAAGCAACCTTGAGCTTTCTCCAGGGGCCGGGGAGAACTCAAGCGTTGAGTATTCTTTATTCTTTGTGGGGAGAAAATTCCCGGATCTCGGGGTCTCGGATCCCCAAATTTTGTATTCTTTAAAGTGGTTCGTGTCTCGGTCCCTGAGGCCGACCGATCACTTTCAAAAGTGGTTAATAAAAACTGTCACAAAGTAGTTGGACACATCAAGAGGCATTTGCTTGGCAGTTGGTTTTCTGACAGGGTGGTCTTCTCGAGGTGCCGCTTAGATGTACATCTGGCACGTTGGAGACAGGGCACCGCATTTCCCATTTATGAGGCATGTAGCCTCGATCTTTGAGGGACCTACTTCTTTCTTTCTCCTTTCCGGTTCTCTTCCCAAGACAGATTCTTCCGCTGTATATTCTTATCTTATTCTTCTGACATGACAGACTTATTCCGTCTCCAAGTCTTTTGTAGGGTGGCGCAGGTAGTACCGGCCCCCGGATACTATATTTTATTCAAACTTGATATAAATAGGGTTAGGGTTAGCAAAGAGTTGTATAAATAAGCAAATCGGCCCATTTCCAAGGGTCGACAAAATTGATGATTTTGTTGTCCATAGCAATAGCAAAGTAATTTCTAGTTTTAGTTGCAGAGCTCAATGCTCCATTGTTCTGTTCTTGACAGTTAGATGCTCCCCTGGAGCCACCATTGTATCACGCACCAGTGCTTGCTGGACCGAATATTAATGAAGAAGGAAGAATTCTTGACAATGATGTTGTTGGCATTCCTACTTCTGAGTTAATGGTATTTCATGTTTTAATATCCTTTGTCTTTTACTCTGGTATGTTAAAGTAGGTTAATGAACTCTTTACTCTCGCTATTGATAAAATGCTAGCTGATGGTTGTGTTTCTTTGGTATTTAGTTAGTTTACCAGGGTATCATTGATGTTCCAGACATTTTAGTATGACTATAGTTAGATGAAATACTTCTAACCCTACAGGATCTTTTTCACTTTATTTGCTAAGTATAAAATGCTTGGGAAAGCCTCACTCTGATCGAATCTCTAGAGAAAATGAGTTGAAGAAACCAGCTATCCCTCTTGAATAGTCACCTCTCCCAACCGAGCCCCGCACCGTCGTGACCCGACACCCAGGTGCTTGAAGGCCCGGAGGATCTATTTCCCCCGGACAACCTTTGCAGGTGAAGTTGGCCGATTTCCCCAGAACCCGGTGACAACTTATGACTGTTGGCCGACCTAGTCAGCAAAACCCCGTCAAAAAAAACTAGCACTAGAAGGAGGGCATGAACTCATCCCCTTCTAGAGACTTCGATTTTATGCCTCCTAAGGGTTCCCCAAGTTGTAGTTTTAGGAGACCGGTCTTCCGCAGGATTGGATCTTTCTCCCCAGTAAAATTTGAAAGAGTCCTTAGGTCCGCCCTGAATCCAAGAAGATTTGTCAAACTCAAGCCTCCTACTCGAAAGAAGTGAACCTCAAAAGTCCTGCCAGTCGCTATTGTCTGGGGATCTACCATACCCCTGAATACTCAAACTTCTCAGACAATCTCAGAAACCCATACCCAAACTACCCAACATACAGTTCCTCCAATGGCTGCGTATTTCGAAAACACTGGGTCCCCAATGGGCACTTTTCCGGGTGCAACCAATGATTTACCTTCTCAGCCGAAAAAGATTTGCCCATGATACGAGCACTTAGGCTCATGGACCGCCGAAGAACACTTGCAGGCATACAAAGATGCCATGAACCGACACCGGATCCAGCACGAAGATGTTGTGACTTGTATGTTTCCCTTGTCTCTAGGACAAAGTGAGTTGAATTGGTATCTGAACCTCCCTTCCAACTCTGTAAACACTTGGCAGGACATGGAGGACGCCTTCCTGGCTTCCTTTCGCGTGCATGTGGACCCAGCCTGGTCCCACAGCCTGTTCATCTCCATTAGAAAGGAACCAAGTGAACCTCTCGCAGCATTCAACCATAGGTTTCAGTGGGCCCTGAAATGGTGCACGGGCCCCTTCATTCCATCCTCAGAGGTAACCATACAGACCTATCTCAACACGATGGATCCTTTCGTTGCCACTCTCCTTTGGAGAACAACCACCACGGGCGACCGGGACACTTTGGCAAAAGTCTAAAACCTAGCCTTAGAGCTGTCCTGCGGTCTCAACAAATCCTCGGGCGGGATTGGGCAGGGTACGTCTTTCAACATAGTCCCCGGTGGAACTGCGTATGCCGGTGGATACAACCCTAATTTTGCGATCGGTGCCCCCTCGATGGAGATGAATCCTCCGCCACCCTTGATAGACCAATAGGCATGGTACGTTTACCTGACCTAGACCCAGGTGACACCAGGTCTGGAAATCTTCCCTTGGAACCAGCCGCAGCAGACGCAACAACCTCAGACACAATCGTCTGGAGTGCCCTTCTTCCAGTCATCCGTGACTGGAGGATTGCCTCCCTCGACTCCAGCGAACACTACTGCCTTCCTAGGAAGCCAACAACAACAACCGTCACATTGTGACGCTAACACTCAGTTGACCGCCGAGGTCAAATCCCTCCGGCGAATGTTGTCCACCTTGACCATGGACATGGGCCAACTGAAGGCGGGATCCTATACACCCCAGAATTCAAATCCCCAGAGAGGGAATATTTTCTCCGGCCAACGAAGCAACAATACCGGAGGAAGAAACTTCAACAATGGGTCTAGGCCCAATCAGCAACAATGGAATAACAATGCAAATATCGGAGGCCCGCCTCCTAACCATAACACCAACCAAAATGGCGTTGGACAATCACATTTCACGTCAGTCGCAGACTTCCAGCCCATGACTAACTGGTGTAGATTGCACGATACTGATTTGCACAATGAGGTAAATTGTGCCACTTTGGAGAAGGTCATCATGATCTCCCAGCTGGACAGGTAGCAGTCACACGATACTACCCCTCCTAAACCTCCCATCCAGGAAACAACCCACAGTGCCTTCACCTGTGATACCATCTTCTTCGAAACTTCCAGAGAAGATAAAGAAGAATCTGAACTGCAAGGATTCCTTGACGAATCCATTCCGCCCTTTGAGGCCAACACCTTTACTAACCCATGGGCTCCATACTATACCCAGAGCCAGGCTGGTAAAGGACCAGCTTACACGCCTACACCTCCTGTCAAAGACAGTCCTCCTCCCTGGAATAACACAAATGATCTACCCATCCCCCCAAAAGGTCCTAGCTCTAACCAGGCAAAAGATCTCATGGAGGAAAATCACCAGTTCCCAGGAGGGAGATTCGATATCACAAAGGCATTAGAACAAACCACCACCTCCATGACCCTGATGGAGGTTTTGCTAAATTGTCCCGAGCAGAAGAAGTCTCTTCTGAAGCTTTTAGGGAACCCGGAAGCAGTTAGCTGCCCACCCAAGACCGTCACATTCGAAGATGCTAATGCGGCTATCTTCCGGGGAAACAATGAGGACCCTCCTTTCCTACTAGGCTTGAACATTTATGGAAAAAATATACACAACTGCTTAGTAGACTCCAGAGCTTCGGGAAACATCATGCCTTTGTCCATTTTTCAGAATCTCGGACTCCACCCCACCCCATCCAACGGCGCAGTAATCCAGCTGGATAAGGCTGCTGTAAAAATGGTGGGGGAATTAAAGAACGTCCGGATACATCTTATCCAGGACCCTAGGATAGCCAGCATCATTGATATCCAGGTGGTGGACATCCCAGAGACCTATGGGATGTTGCTAAGTCAGAATTGGTCTAAATCCTTGAATGGATACTTTTCGACCGACTTCACCCACTTGTGGCTTCCATGGGAGGGAGAATCCAATCAGATCCGGGTTGAGAGTGAACCCCGGATGAGACAGGCCCTTACTGAAGTTGGGAGGGTCAATGAAGTCCTTTTTGCAGAGACTTCTCTGGGGCTGTACCGACCTTTTGAAATCTTAACATTCGATTTCATCCCCGGAGAGGATCCCATCATGCTGTAAAGAGCACAAGACTTAGAAGAAAAGGTGAGAGTTGAAGTTAACTCTCAAGGCGCCTCAGCAACCCTTGCCACACTCCTGTCTGGCACTTGGTGCCGAGTGCACTACCAAAAACATTCAGAGCACGAGTGTGAATCATGTCTATTGATCGCTAACCGACAACTTGATACCTTCCAGAATGAACACACAACCGATTCCCCGGGACCCAGTACTCTTGTGGGGTGTGCTCCTTTGGTGTCACCTCCCCGGGAATCCCGAATTAAAAAAAGTCTGGAGGAAAACTCTACTTTCACGTCGGTAGTCCCGGAGATACCCTTTGAGTCCCCCAGAAATAATCCAAAGAAAACTCCCCCTCCCCAGCCCCAGATTGCGAACAATGACTTATGGACCCTGAATTTTGATGGGTCCCAATCCAAACAAGGTTGTGGGGCTGGGGTAGAGTTAATCAACCCGCGAGGGAAGTCCTTCCTCACATCCTATAGGCTGCAGTTCAACTGTACAAACAATGTCACAGAGTACGAGGCTTTGGTCCTTAGACTCTTATTTGCATTAAGGAAAGGTATCACCCACCTCCGGGCTCTGGGTGATTCAGAGTTGATTGTTAAACAAGTCTAGAGTCAATACATGTGTCATGATAAAAGGCTGGCCGCTTACAACAACCGGGCTTGGAGCCTTATCAAAGATTTCGATGCCTTTGGCATCGACCTCATTCCCCGGCGACGGAACTATGTCCCGGACGCCCTTGCTATTTTTGCCAGCACACTTGAGCCAATGGTTGGCTCACGACTCTGGAGATTTTCAGTTGAGATGGTCCCCACCCCATCCATTCTAGATAATGTCACCCACTTTCAGGTCTTTGAGGACGATCAACATATCCTGGCCTTCATGGCCAATGTTTGTGTCTTTGAGGATCAGATAGTGGAGGAACGAGACCATGATGATACTGGACAGGGTGAGGAAGATGATGGGATCATGGATTTTCCCACTAACACCTTCCCTAAGGGGATGGTTGCACTAGATTGAATCTTCGATTTGGACCCTCGGGCCCGTGAGAAGGTGTCATCCTCCTCTGAGGGAGGAAAGTTTGAAAAGGTTAACATCGGCCAGCCTGGTGAAGAAAAGATCATCCACATTGGTACCTCCTGCTCCCCTGAGGAAAAGGGGAAGATTCTCGCGGTTCTCTAAGAATACATTGATGTAATTGCCTAGGGTTATGAAGACTTGAAAACATATGATACATCTATCATGACCCACACCATTCCCCTGAAACCAGACACTAAGCCCTTTCGGCAAAAACAAAGACCAATCAACCCCCTGATAGAACCTCTGATTCATCAAGAGGTGGAGAAACTGCTGTCAGCCCGGATAATTTTCCCAATCTGGCACACTACGTGGGTTGCCAACCTGGTCCCCGTAAGGAAGAAGAATGGTGAGATCCGCCTTTGCGTAGATTTCTGAAACCTGAACAAGGCATCTAAAAAAGATAATCACCCTCTCCCCTCGTTGGATGAGGTGTTGCAGATAGTAAATGGATCCCAGATCATGTCCTTCTTGGATGGGTACTCGGGATACAACCAGGTCATGGTCAAATATGAAGATAGAGAGAAAATAGCGTTTACCACCAAGTGGGGAACGCTTGCATACAGAAGAATGCCATTCAATCTGATCAATGCAGGGGCTACATTTCAAAAGGCTATGGACATTGCGTTCAAAGGCCTTGTCAATCGATGCATAATCATCTACATGGATGATTTGACTATCTTTTCCTAGGACAGGCGCGACCACGCCACCCATCTCGCTCAGATATGCGAGAGATGTCTCCGGTATGGAATATCCCTCAACCCCAAGAAGTGCATATTCGGGGTCACCGAGGGGAAATTGCTAGGGCAGATCATCTCTGAGAAGGGTATATCCATAGATCCTGATAGAGTCAAAGCATTGCTAAATCTACAAATGCCTGGCAGTAAAAAAGAGATGCGATCCTTCTTCAGAAAAATCAACTTTGTGTGATGATTCATCACGGGGTTCGCAAAAATAGTTAAACCACTCAATGAGATGATGAAGAAGGATACCAAAATTGAGTGGAGCACTGAAGCAAAACAGGCGTTCACCCAGATCAAACAGACAATCACGGAAGCACCTGTCCTGGCTAGTCTGGACTACTCCCTTCCGTTTTACATTTACTCTTTTGCTTCGCCGCATTCTGCCACGACAGTGTTAACCCAAAAAGTTGAAGGGGAAGAACGACCAATAGCTTTCATGAGCTCCCCCTTTAAGAATGCCGAAGTCCAGTATTCATCGCTGGAAAAACAAGCCTTTGCTCTAGTTTGGGTCGTGAAGAAATTCTGGCATTATATTCTCCAGAGCAAAGTGCATGCTATCATCCCAGACCAGGCCGTCAAATCTCTGCTGATGCAGAGTGAATTGGGTGAGAGACGGGGGAAATGGATGGCCATCCTCTAGGAATATGACTTAGAAATGCAGCCCATGAAGATAGTCTGAGACCAGGGACTAAGCAGAGCAATGGCAGAAGAGACTCCCCGCATAGAATGCCAAACTTACACAGTGGAGTCCATCACCCAAGATCCATGGTATACCGATTTGGTGTACCTATTACTAAACAACAAATGCCCGGAAGGGTTACCTCCCCATAAACGCCGTGCTCTATGGATGAAAAGCGCCCACTTCATGATAAAAAATTCTGCGCTTTACCGCAGAAACTACGAAGGAGTTTACCTCCGGTGTGTCGATAGAGACCAAGCTGTAAGAATAATCGACGAATTTCATGGACAGTTTGGAACTGGGCATGGCTTAGCTGACGCCACTACCCATCAGATCCTCTGAGCCAGATATTATTGGCCCTATATATTCAAAGACGTTTACACTCATGTCAGGAAATACCATACTTGTCAAACCGCGGTGCATCGCGAGCGTAACCCAGCCATGCCTCTGCAACCAGTCTATGAGGCTAGACCCTTCGCCCAGTGGGCATTTTACTTCATCGGGGAGATCAACCCCAACTCGTCTGCCAACCGCCGATATATCCTTACTACTACTGATTACTGCACTCAGTGGTCTGAAGCTATACCTTGCAAAAACAACACGGCAGACATAGTTATTAAGTTCTTGGAAGAAAACATCGTCACACGGTTTGGAATGCCCTTTGCTTTGGTATGTGACAATGGTCCTGTGTTTTCTTCAGCACAGCTACTCAAATGGACCTATAATCGGAAGATCACACTGAAGTTCTCCAGTAACTATTACCCCCAGGGAAATGGCGTTGCTGAATCAACCAACAAGAATCTGCTTGAGGTGATCAAACATTTGCTAGAACATAATCCCCGAGATTGGCATCAAAAGCTAAAATTCACCCTCTGGGTAGATCGCATTCGTACTAAGGCCGCCCTGGGAATATCTCCGTTTTATCTTGTTTATGGCCAGAACCCTGTCTTCCCAGTCAACTTACAGATCCCAGTATTACAGTTTATGCAAGAATTTAACAACAGGGACAACATCGTGGAGGTTCGACTCTTGAATCTAGTGCGAATGGAGGAACAGCAAGACGTAGCCCTTGAACATTTTGTGTGTCATCAAGCAGTGGTAAAATGATGGTTTGATAGAAGAGCCCAATACAAGACTTTTCAGATCTCAGATTTGGTCCTGCTGTGGGACAAGGCCTGAGAGAAGAAAGGAAAGCATACCAAGTTCCAGCGGCTCTGGCTCAGACCATACCTGATCTTAGAGATCTGCGAGGCAAATACTTACCGTCTCAACACATTGACTAGGGAACCTGTCGCATTGCCCGTTAATGGGCAGTTTCTCAAACACTACTTCGAGTAGAGGTAAGTTAGCCCTAAGTTGTATTATATGTGAAGCCTCCCACTTGTAAATATTTCCTCCGAGTGTCTCGTTGTGAGGTACCCTACCTTGTAAATAGCCGTCGGCTGTCCTTCGGGGCGGTCCTCTTTTGTTGTTCCTCTTTTCATTTTTGATTTTCTTTCGGTCCCGGTGTTTTGTTCCGTCTTGCAGAAATTGGAATGCTTCGCATAACTTTGGCCTCTGGGGCAATATCTTCGGCATTGTGAACTTTGGAATCTATCTTTAGCACGGTGGGGTCAGCCTGGTCCTTGGAGTCATCTTACGGGTTACAGCAACTTTTGAGCAATCTGCATTGGGTGTTGTCTCCAGGAGTCTGGAAATCAGTGAACAATAATAATATAAGGAACAAGTAATCGGACACACTGAGGGTAGATCGGCGGTACTGATTGGTTGACCCAGGTCTGAGATTTTAAAAGGATTCTTTCTGGGTCTGGATTTTTTTTTATCCCCTCTTCGAACAATCTAAGCATAGGTGGACAGATGAAAGAAGTACCACCGTTAAATTTATCTAAGCTTAAGCTTAATGGTGAAAGAAGTACCACCTTCCCCACCCATAAACCAATAAAATAACAAGAGGAAAAGTGGGGTAAAACTCGGGTCTCCAGGGGAAATGAGAAAACTGACGACTGGCTCGGTGCAACCAGTGCCACTTCTCTACTCCTCCCAGAGGTCATCGGCTTGATTTCCTTCTAAAGCACACACGACACCACTGATGAAGGGCTACAGACTAATTCTCGCATGGTCAGATTCTCTCAGATATGTTGCTCTTTGCCTGTCAGACGTTTCAAAGGGCGGCTTGTTTCTGTTTTGCTAACCAGAGATTCTATAGTTCTCAAATGCACGAAGGCATTTATCCCAGATAGTTTCCATTTGTTATGCCCTGCATCCCCGTCCCTACATTTTGTGTGCAAAATGTTGGGTCCCCCTTTCTGCTTTTGGTTTGTTTTTGCTTGCGGCCTGGCCTTGTCTTTCTTTCCTTGTTTGTTTTCTTTCTCTGGGGTTTTCTTCCCCGGCATTGTGTCTTGTTGCTTTCTTTCTATCTCCGGGACTTCGGTCCCGGAGGTTGCCTTTTGTTGGGAACCAAATTCCAGACTCCAGGATTATTCATCGTAATGTTCTTTAGAATGTTACCGTGAAGAATCCCCGGGCCCAGAGTCTGGAGGTTTCGCTTGTCCGAAGATCGCCGGAATAAGGAGAATTGCATTTTTACCGCGGGTATAAATAGAAATTATCTTTCATTTTCACATTTACCGCGATTAAAACCTTCAAGCGCTTAGAGCGAATTAAAGAGCGATTTTAAAAGTGATTAGCAGAGCATTTGTAGGAGGTTTGTGATAATCATCATTTAACGATTTGCAGTCGTTCTCAAGTAAGTGCAAGCACTTCGTGGTGGTGCTTCCGACTGACTGACAACCCGAGCTGTTGCAGAGCTCTCGCGGTAACCCTTTCATTTCTCCGCCTTCTGCGTTCTCAGGTTGGTGTCCCTATTTTCCCTCCTGGTTTTCTTTGGTTTTCATTTTGCTTTCGTTTGCCTAGTTTTGTTTCATTTTTCTATCTTGTCTAGTCCGTGGTCTTCTGGTTTTGCCGCCCGTTGGTGGGTCAGCTCTGCCGGAGGGTTGTCCACCCCCTGTGCAGAAGGTGTTTCTGTAAATAATGTAGATAATGTAAATAGTGTAGATAGTGGTCTGTTTGTAAATATGTAGATGGTTGTATATATGCATTTTTCTTTGTCTGGTCTCCCCGCGGGCGTTCCCCCCCGGGATGTATATTTATGTATATATGTACATAGCTGTATGTAGCCCTTGTATATATCTCCTCATTTTTGTGTATATATCCCTCAGCTCCATGTATATCCTTTCAGGTGGCTTGACAAGCTGGTCAAGTTGCCTGTGCTTCTGGTTTTCACCTTCGAACTCGCTTTAAGGCAGAAAACCACCGGTTTGAAACTCGGCTCGTGGCCGGTTTCAAATAGGCAGTTTTCTCTCTCCTTCGTGGAATCTATTAGAGACTCATTTATGTCCCATGCGTACAATCAATTCCAGCCAAGTGGATTTCCCTTTTCCCGCGTTCGGGTAGTTGGCTCCGCCGTCATCGCCATCACATCTATTGAATGCTAACGCACGTGGTGCCCACGTGGGTTTGATGACTCGGCTCTTTACATGTCATCCCCAATGGTCATTTCTCTGGGTTTTGGGTCTCCTACCACCATCCATCCTGAGTCTTTGCTAAGTGTAATAAAATTCCCCAGACCCAGGTATGTTGGTATCTTAAGTCAATATGTTTTGCTTTTTCGGTTATCTTTGCGTGAAATTAACTTTTCAGGAAAAGAAGATGTCGTGGTGGTAAGATCTCTAGATCCCGGAGTAATTATTTTATTTTGATGAAAGTGTTCTAACGGTCGCTTTGTCTTTCAGGATCCCGGAGCTTAGTTACCAATCATGTCTGAAGCGTCCGCGTCCTCCCCTCCCGGAAGTCCGAAACTTCCCTCAACCAGCACCAGGGTAGCAACAAAATCCAAAATGGAGAGGGCCCTTGAGAAACTACCTCTCACCATGAAGTTTGTGCAGAACAATGCTATCACCGGCTCAAAGATTGAGTCCAAGATCAAATTTGTAACTGACACAAGTGTTGGAACCTGGGCAGAGATGCAGGCCCTGGTAAAAATCATGCACATCCAGCGACAGGCTGGAGACCAATTAGTGACTAACGTCGGAGGGTCTGGGATCCTCCGGGCAGCTTGCTTCCCATGCTCTGTGTAGTCTTCGGAGCTTATCCTGACACTAGCTGCCAACTACAACTCTTCAGTCTGGGTCGTCATGCTTGCAACCGTAGAACCTGAGGGCTACCCCACTCCTCTGGTATCGCTCGACCCAGACATACTCCGGGCGAGACTGGGAATCCCACACTTTGATAGGGCAGTAGTGATCACAAGGGCTGATGCCTTGGACCAATTTACACAACTGGAAGAAGCGGCCTGGACATACATGAATACTCATTGGCTTAAAACCCCAAAGAGGATGAAAATAGAAATCCCCCGCTCTGAATTCAAGGAGAGCATCCAAATGGGGATGATAGCACTGGCCCGGGTTTTTGGGCAACCCTTCGCCCAGGAGTTTTCCAAATGGATGTACTATTTCCTCCTCGGCATGGACACCAAGGGAGAGTTCTTCGACTGGGCGGCGATAATCTCCAATCACATCGACTCCCAGTTCCTCCATTTGGGCAGGAAGAAAAAGTTTTACATGTCTTCCTACGTTTTCTGGGCCTTAGCACAACAGAGGCCCCACTCCAACGGCCTACTCACAGATGGCATGCTCGGGTTTGGCCCGGGGCAAAAGGCACTATGGGATTATTTCTCGCAAATCCAATGGGAAGCCAGCTTCCCCAGTTTCTGCCGGGTGAACGACTCGTTCATTTATTACCACCTTCTCATCCCCACCCGGGATACTGGATACCGCCTGTCCACTGAGGTGATGAAGCTTGTTAGTAGTTATGGGCACTACTATATTCAATTCCAGCAGCATACATACATCAGGGTCACCGGCTTCTCCGGGAAACCCTACTTGTTACCCAAACACTGTGGGGACAAAATCGTGCTGCTAGAATATTGCCGGCAAATAACAGAGTTGCACGCCTTCCTTTCCCTCAAGAAGGTCCCCAACGTCCCGTTCCCAATCACCTGTGTGGACTACACCTGTAGTCTGGCCTCTGCAAAAGAGGCAGACAATGAGCTGAAGAGTTACAATCTGCAAGAATTTTATATGGTGCAGAAGAATTTTGATCCACATGGAAGAATAGCAACGGCACTGCCCCGGGCTTTGGAGCCCCATCAAATACATATGGAGGACTTCTGGGAAGATTGCCAGGATGATGTGGAGGTGCAGAGCCGGCACTATGTCAGAATGACGGTCGGGATGATGCAACTATTGAAACTCCATAAATTCTTGGAGTATTTCTCAGACACTGCCCCCACCATCGACCCCCAGTACAAAGCAAAGGGGCTCGATAAAATGGCTCTCCCACCGATGGATTGGGTTGCCCTTGAGAGGCCCACAATTGAAGATTTCACCCGGGAAGTTGTTGAGCGAAGTCATGCCTACTTCAAAAGGGTGTGCCCGAGGAGTACTCGCCAAGCTCGCCGACCGGCGCCAAGGCCAGCACCACAACTGGGACTTCTTCGCAGTGTGCAGACAAAGGGAAGAAAATAGCTGCAACCCCTTCTGCGCAGGAGGTCCCCATATAGGAACAAATAAAACAATAGGTGGCAGCCTCCCAGCAGATGAGGGAGTAATTAATTACGAGGCTGGCCACTCCCCCACACATGGCCGGACCAATTCGTCCCCTTCCTCCCCGTTGTTGGCAGCCCTGATGGTGAATTCAACGGGGGTGGATCCCGTAGAAGCGCCAGCAATGGCCGATGTGGGGCCACCTTTGGTCACCCAGATGAAGAGAAAGCACATCAAGCAGGTCAAGCCTGAGCCGGCACCAGAAACCTCCCTCCCTCGGGAAATAGAAATTTTTTCCTCCAATTCCCTGGAGTCGGAGAAAGAAACAGAGCACGCCGAGGTCCCGGACAGTCCCCCTCCGAAGTAGGAATTTGACATATTTGTGGCTGATAAATTTAGGAACTTGCAGAGGGATGACACACAAGAAGGCGCAGAAGTCCCGGGGGAAGAACAAGAGGCTACAGGACAAGAAGAAATAGAACAAGAGCCTAGACAAAGGCAAGAGAAGCAGACAGACGAATCAAGACCAGAGATTGTCTCTGGGGCTCAAGCAGTGCAAGGTCTGGGAGTGGACCAACTAAAGCAAGATGAACAAGTGGCATCCGCTGGGGGAATCGAACCTTCAGGAATAACCATAACCCCAGCCGCCACATCCCAAGAGCCACTCCCAGGAGCAACCTTCGGGCAGGTTATCACAGCGGCCCAAACTCTGAATCTTGGCCCGATACCTCCCCTACTTCCAACAGAAGAACAAGAAGAAGAAAAAGAAGAACAAAAAGAAGAAATGCAGCTTGAAGAAGAAGTCCCAGAGGAAACCTACCAGGGTCCAGATCCAGCGATTGATGTACAGGACCAGGTTGAGGGGATGGAAGTTGAGAATGTTACTGCAGAAGAAGTTGAGGCCGGGGGAGGAACGGATGAGATCCATGTTGAAGAGGAGAAACAGCCACCAAAAACTGGGAGAGAATTAGGAGAACAAATTTTTGTAGGAAGGCCACCTCTCCCACCTTAATGGCTGGTAGAAAGAAAAAAGAGAAAGGCTCAGTTCCCTCCGGTAATTCCTCTCTCCCTGGCGAAAATGATGGCCTGAGCCCAGGCCCCACCAAAAGAAAAGAAAGCCTGGACAGTTCATACTCTGCGAACTGGGCTGGATGGAGAAACAGTTGTCGTTGTGGAAACTCCTCCCCCAGACGTCGATGAAGCGATCGCGGATCCCGCAGATTACAATATTGCAGAGGTATCCTTGGGAAAAAGAGGAAAGCAGGGTGAGGTAGACCTGCTTAAGGAGGCAGCAAGGGCAGTGGAAGCCTGATACGAAAAGGAGGCCCAGAGGCTCAAGGCTGAAAAAGAGAAGAATGCAAACCTTATGGGATTGCTCACTAAGCTGGCCAGACCCATCAACACCGCTCCTTCGGAGGCCTCCACCTCAGCAGAATTACCGCAGAGCGACATAGACTCCTTATGAGTAATGAAAAAGAAGGCCCAAGCAGTAGACGAGTGGGTCATCTTACAGATAGGAAACACCCAGCGTTACCTGGCGTCCATTCTCCCAGACTTGTACACAGCCTGGCAAGTTATCCATCAGGTAGAGGCACTCATTGAGCAATGGGAGAGTGACGCTGAAAACTACCAAGCGTGGAAGGTAGAGCTCGAAGAGCTCCTCACCTTGGGGGAAGATATCGTTTCTGAATCCAAAATTCTGGGTGAGGAATCATTTGATTTTGTAAGAACTCAGCACTCCAGGCTTGACCTCACATTGGAGGTAACTAAGCAACTGGTAGAGTCCTTGCAGGGAAAGGTAAACCCTGTAAAATATTCTTCTAATTTATACAAGTCATTTGTAATAAAAGCTTCCAGGGCCGACCCCCTTAGTACAGATACATATACCCCCAAAGATTCAGTCTTGGGGAGTTTTGATGAAATAATGAAATCCCGATATCAATCCCCGGACAGGATAGATGGGGCCCAGATGGCAAGACTAACAGAAATGATACTTAAGGGCCATGACGCGGCGTAAAGGGCGGATGAGTTTAAATAAAATGTTCCGGACCTAGGGGAACAAGTCGAGATAGCCATGCACAGAAGGGCCAGCCTAAAAGAGATAGATGAGGAAGGCATTTTTCGCCTCCTCCAGGCCTTCAACAATAATAAGCAACCTTGAGCTTTCTCTGAGGGCCTGGGAGAACTCAAGAATTGAGTATTCTTTATTCTTTGTGGGGAGAAAATTCCCGGATCCCGGGGTCCCAGATCCCCAAATTTTGTATTCTTTAAAGTGGTTCGTGTCCCAGTCCCCGAGGCTGACCAATCACTTTCAGAAGCGGTTAATAAAGACTGTTAGAAAGTAGTTGGGCACATCAAGAGGCGTTTGCTCAACAGTTGGTTTTCTGACAGGGTGGTCTTCTCGATGCGCCGCTCAGAGTTACATCTGGCATGTTAGAGACAGGGCGCTGCATTTCCCATTTATGAGGCATGTAGCCTCGATCTTCGAGGGACCTACTTCTTTCTTTCTCCTTCTCGATTCTCTTCCCAAGACCGATTCCTCCGCTGTATATTCTTATCTTATTCTTCTGACATGACAGACCTATTCCGTCTCTAGGTCTTTTGTAGGGTGGCGCAGGTAGTACCGGCCCCCGGATACTATATTTTATTCGAACTTGATGTAAATAGGGTTAGGGTTAGCAAAGAGTTGTATAAATAAGCAAATCAGCCCATTTCCAAGGGTCGGCGAAATCGATGATTTTGTTGTCCATAGCAATAGCAAAGTAATTTCTGGTTTTAGTTGCAGAGCTCAATGCTCCATTGTTCTGTTCTTGACAGTTAGATGCTCCCCTGGAACCACCATTGTATCACGCACCAGTGCTTGCTGGACCGAATATAAATGAAGAAGGAAGAATTCTTGACAATGATGTTATTGGCATTCCTGCTTCTGAGTTAATGGTATTTCATGTTTTAATGTCCTTTGTCTTTTACTCTGGTATGTTAAAGTAGATTAACGAACTCTTTACTCTCGCTACTGATAAAATGCTAGCTGATGGTTGTGTTTCTTTGGTATTTAGTTAGTTTACCAGGGTATCATTGATGTTCCAGACATTTTAGTATGACTATAGTTAGATGAAATACTTCTAACCCTGCAGGATCTTTTTCGCTTTATTTGCTAAGTATAAAACGCTTGGGAAAGCCTCACTCTAATCGAATCTCCGGAGAAAATGAGTTGAAGAAACCAGCTATCCCCCTTGAATAGTCACCTCTCCCAACCGAGCCCTACACCGTCGTGACCCGACACCCACGTGCTTGAAGGCCCGGAGGATCTATTTCCCCCGAAAAACCTTTGCAGGCGAAGTTGGCTGGTTTCCCCGGAACCCGGTGACAACTTATGACTGTTGGCAGACCCGGTCAGCAAAACCCCGTCAACAGAGACCTTGTTTAAAGATAGTCTAGCATGAAAAAGTAAATAATAGTTATATTTTTGTTACCAGTGGATTTATAATATTGTAAATCTACAACCTTTTTTTTGTAAATAAAATCAATGTATTTTGTGTTATGAAGTGAAACAAAGTAATCCTCTGTACATAAATTGTTCTTTTCAATATTTGGAGTTGGTGCTGCAAAATTTTTAAGGGGTTGGTGCCCTAAAACTCTAGCCAGTGAGGCATAAAAACTTGTAATTAGTGAGATTATAGTGATGTTATTCAAAATATATTTTACAGTGGGTTTTCTTCCCTTAAGCGTTTTCCACTCATAAATCTATGTGTCATGGTGTACATATATTATTCTTCTCTTTGTAGCTTGATATATGTTTTATGGGGATCAAAAGTTATGTTTTGAATAGATGTATGTTTTTTTATTACTTGATAAGTCTAAATTTTAAAAATAAGTCTTATTCGAAAGACCATTGATTCACCCCCTCTTAGTGGTCATAGTATTCTAACATCTTGTACATAAAATGTGTATTTTCCCATTTTCCAATCTACTTCATGAATTTCATTTTTTTTTATAGGGAGGCAATTTTACAGTACGAATAATAAAAGAATTAAAAGCATGAGGGACTTCTTTTACCTATGGATCTTGATAACATGTGTTTTAAAGGAAAAAATCATAGCATGATGTTGAGCACTTTATTTTTTATTTTGGAAGAAAAAATTAAAAATTTCTTCAAGTCATAAAGGAAGTTTGCCCACTGTATATAGTAACCAGTGATGAACTAGAAAATACCTTTCTCGGAGAGATATTTTGGCATAATAAAGAAAATCTCACTCAAACCTTAGTTTGTTTGACTCTAACAACGTCCTCAAATGTGAATTGGGCATGAATACATTGAACATTTCTATCACCTTTTTCATTTCCTTCTCTTTAGTCACATGATGATGTTGGTTGACAAAATTGCCTTTTGCACTTGTCACTCCTACTAGGACCCCAAAAATACATGTTGGGTACAGTTATAGAAAATAAGGATCATACATGGAACCTTTCTACAAAATGAAACATGTGTAGTAGGACTTCTTGGAAGGGTAAAACAAGCCTACCTACTCTAACCTAACTAGCTAGCCAACAAACAAGAGGGACCCAACGATTGGAATTTGAAAATAACTCCCCTTATGTCCTAATTTGTTATATTTTTCACATTTTTTGACACACGACTTAGGATATGTAGGAATTGGATAGCTACACTTTAAATCTTTTGACACATTATGAAAAATGACATACTTATTGAGGCTAAAATTGCTTCCTAGTGACATGGGAACAAACGAGTTCACCTCCAATGAACTATCTTCATCTTCTCACGTGGGTCTAGCTAGCGTTGATTGGTAGCTTCTTGCTTTGATAGATACATAATGGAGCATCCTCATGTGGGTGACGAATTTTTTTTTCCAAAATGTAGGCAATTATTTACTCCTTGTTGTCCTTCATACACAAGAATTGACAAATCTATTCATGTACTTTCCTCATTATGACTGGAGGATTTTTCCTACAGAGGTGTTGGGCCATCTTTGAGAAATGGGAAGAAAATTTCTAAGTCATCCCAAAATTGTGCATTGTCATCTTTGTCATTGGCTTGGTTCTGGGTTGAGGCTTCGCTTATTTTTTTCTCCTTTCTTTGTTTTCTAGGAAGAGGGTTTCCTTGTCTTTTTGGCAAGACACTTCTTTGGGAAAATTAGACCTTGGGCTATTCTCCATCTCTATTTGTTCTTTAAGATATTCTCCTTCTTGAGAAAGTTGTCTCTCTTCTTTAGCCTCAAAGAAGAAGGAGATATTTTTGAGGGGTGAGTTGTTTCCTCCACTCTGATCTATTTGGAAGAACTTGATTGATTTGATATCCAAATTATGGTACCTCCTTTGAATAGGGAAATTGTGTTGAGCATGAGACTATAGGAAGACCAAGATATTTCAAAGAAGAAGATATAAAAATACTTTGCCACAAAACTAGGTTGTTTATGTGAGGCATATTTTGACAGAAAAATAGAGACTTATTTTCTCACACTTGTTAATGAGGTAGCTAGTTATACTACTTGGAAATGCATTTGGACATTCCAAAGGAGGTAATCATGGTGTCTCAACTTTTCTTATTCAATTGCCTCCATTTCAAGATGAAATTCGTATAGTTGTAACTTTGGGAAAGAGGAGCCTAAGCCACGACTAATCAAGAGGAAAATTGATAACTCAGGTCTATGCTTTGATTTTAGTCTAGTTGTGCATATAGCTTCACCAAGTGCTCCAGTTGGTTCTTTTAATCATGAAATATCAAATAATGTAACAAATATTTAGTAATGAGAGTCCAAAAATGGTCCCACCAAGTGTGCCAGAAAATATTGTTGATATTTAATAACAAAACACATGAAGTAACAAATACATAAAGTGTAATATTTAGATCCTAACCATGGGAAACACCTACAGGAATCCAAATAAAGACACATATTACCTTGGGGATGTATCTCTTTTTGAAAGGAAGGAGATGATGCAATGGAAATCATTCTAAACTAAATTAGAACTGAGCATGAAGTGAATCGTTCAATTTCCAGAAGGAAATAGTTCCTACAAGGGTTTGCAATTGTCAACCACTCTAGAGCTTGAGGTTCTACTGGTATAATTCATCCTCTATTCTAAAAACATGCAGAGTAAAATACATACATGATCCACAAACTTTAGGATAAGTGAAATACGAAGAGACCAATATTAATAAATGGAACCTATTGTAAAAATTATTAGCACATAACATATTCACTCTATGTGAAATAAAATGAGTAATTGTAGTCCCAATACTTTATTGAGAACAAACATGTTAAGGCCATAAAACATGCCATATATTACAAATGTTATGGAATGCATCTTTGGATTAACACATAGAATTTCTTGAAAGATAAAACCACAAACCCTTTTAGGTAGTGTTCTCAAAACTAGAAATATTTTTTAACAAATAGAAATGGGACTTTTATAGATCATCCCCTACTTTTCATGTTGGTGACATGATCATTTAATCATGAGAACAATTATAACCATCTCCATGCCGAGTATTTTCCATTATTAATCCTTATACTCATGGCATGGACACCAACTACACTTTTCTCAATAGCTTTGCCATCATGAGAAGGTAACCTTATACTTTTTCCTGCAAAAAATGCCCATTCTTTTCCACTTGACACATTCCTCTTTCAAGGCCAATTCCACGATGCCTTTTGCAAATATCTTTATTTCATTTTGCATGGGTCGGAGCATTTTGAAACTTAGAGATATACCTCTAACACATGTCGCACACTCAGAAACATTTAAGAAGGTTTTGCAGGTTTTTTCGTGCTATCACGTGTATGCAATGCAGGCACACTAGAGAGTAGAGAATTTGAGAGTCCATGGACGCACAAAGTTATCATGTGTTTTAGGCATAGAGGTAAGTGTGAAAGGAAGGAGCTTTGGCATTGAAAATATTTAGCTCGTGAAAGTTGACTATTGTAGAAGACATCTACAAATTACTTAATAGAAAATATGGAAATTGAGCCTTGGGTTTATATTACTAAAGTTGTTTTGGGTGAAGGAAATCATATTGCAATAGTGATGTCTTTCAGGGCATTAAAAGGGTGAAAATTCATGAAGCAGACAAAGTGGAAGGGGAGGAAAATGGTGAAACAACAAAAGAGGGTGAAAGAGGAGTAAGGATGAAAGGGGATAATGTTGTGAGGTAGAAAAAGATAATGAACAAGAAAATTCCAGTTAACAAAATAGAGAGATGGATCTAGGACAAGCATCGGGTCTACAAATGTTTTCAAGATTAAGCTAAGATACATTGTATTTCTACCTTGGGTGTCTGATGCAAGAGCATCCATGGTGAAAAAGCTATCCTCATCAATCATAAAAGAGTGATAAATTTTAATTTGATAAAGTTGGTAATTTTTATTATTGGAAATAAATTGCACTACTAGGCCATAATTGTTTTTAGATAATCGGTTTCTTATTAATGTTGCAAATTTTGGTGTGGGAGATAATGTAGGAGGAAATTTTATTGATTGATAATTCAAATTTACCCATCTTTGGATTGGGTTATTGGGAGTTATAAGTTTTATTACAACTCATTAATTAGTCCTAGAAAATTGGGATTCAAATTTGATGTCCATGTGGTGTTTTCAATCCTTTTCTATTTCACCCCCTATCTTGGATGAGTGGGAAGGCACGTCGAACTACCATTTTAGAATATTGAAAAGTCAAGTGGGAAAAATGTTATTTGAATATTAAATGCATTTACTAAAATGATTTTATGTCTTTTAATGGTTTTGGGCATACCATTTTGAGGAAGGCCAAAATAGGGGTTTATGGAAGCTTTCATGTATTATTGATTTGGCAATTTAGTGAATAATTTTTGGCAAAAGTTTGAATTTGCAAGTTGTGGGTGTGAGATTTTGGGGGCTAGTTCCAACCCATGGTATGATGAAACTACAATTATTTTTCAACCCACACAATCCTATAAAGTGGTGCTTTTTTTTTTGAGTTAGGACTCTTGCTGCTGATTGAAAATGCAAAATTAAATGAAGCGAGAAGGCCTAGTTGAAGCAAGAATTTGCAAATTTGGATTATAGAAGGAAAAATAAGTTTGAAGGCATCTTTTTGGAGGTTTTGTAGTGAAAGTATAGAAGCAAATGGATTTTGGAATCCATGATTGAATTGTTGCAGATTTTGTGTTGAAGATTACAATTTTTGATGAGCTTGTTTCATAATTTTTGGTAGAAGATTTGAAGGGATGAATTTTATTAAATTATGTTTTCGTTATACTTCACTTTATATCATTTTTTACACTATTTTTATCAGCCCACGAGGCTACACTAGTTTTAGTCTGAATTCAAATTTAATATGATAATGTTTGCAAGAGGTTTTGAATGAACATAGGGTTCATTTGCAAATTTTAAATCTGATTTATTGCATTACCAATACATTTTATTTTGTTTAAATGAAGTTGTATGACATAAGGGATATATGTAAATTTTATCCTACATCATAAGCACACATTTCCTAAGGAACATAGTCCTTGTACTCAACAAGAAGAGTTGGGGTAAGTTAGTGGTGCAAAACTTTGCACAAGATACCTAGAAAGCTCATGAACTATGTGCAATAAAAGGTTTCAATAAAGTCCCACATGAAAAAAATTTAGCTCGCATTGTGACATTGGTCCTATTAGGTGGAATGAGGACCTCAAGAAAATATTGATGTTGCTCAAGGAGGGAATCATCTGGAATAATATTGAGGTTTTTAGTTTCTTCATGGGTAACCACCCTGACATCCTATACCCAACACAACTCAAAAGAGCATGGCCAAAGGTCTATGGACCTTCATCCACCACAAGCCAAACTAAAAAAATATAATGATCCAAGAGGATCATACTTTGTAATCCTTTTATTAGTTATTGATGATCATATTTTGCCAATAGTATACAAAGGAAATAGATTTTGAACCATCGGTAACATGATCACTGAAAGACAGGTTTACAGTGCAACCCGACACAACAGTTCACAGAGGTCACCGAAAATGCTAAGTGCACTATCACTGACAAAATGGTTACAATATAAACTGACAACGTAGTTTATAGTATAAACTGACAGACAGTCTATAGAGCAACCTGAGAAGAAGATTGTCTACAGAGGCATCATCGAGGAAAGAATACATAGCAACCCAAGCACCAATCTACCAAGAGACAACTTTATTCTGAGAAACGTGGATCTAAGTTACACATCAAATAAAACACTTGAGTTTTATATTTATCTTTAAAGCTTATCTTTAAAACCATTTCTTGAGGGACAAGTAAAACACATGTAATTGTTTTAATCAGTCTAACTGATTGTAAACATGCAAACTAGGAGATCAAGGTCAAGTTGTAAACTTTTGATCATAGAGTTATCATTGTAAAGCGTGAAACCTATTTAGGTCAATTTATTGTATAAATATATGTAGAAATCAATCAGACAGTGATGATTGTAGCCACAACAAACATCTATGGATCAGAAAGAGAGTTTTATGCAAAAGAACAACAAAATATGAAATTATTTATCAAGAACAAGATTCAAGGCTACCGAGCAGAACAAAGGTATTAGCCAATCACTATAGGTGACACACATATCTTGTGTACTTAAAGGATCTATATTCAAAAATTCAGAATTGCATATCTTTAGGTCAACAAGTATTTTTTACTATATTCTAACAAGTGTAGCAAATAGAAGAAATCATTTAAGAAGGTGGATTTAACAATCCTTATGTAAATCTCTTAACCAAGTGCACACTAACCAGTGTTGCTAAATCTCTTAACTGAGTAGACCTAACTAGTCTAAAATGTTACTCCTAATAGGGTAAGATCATTAGAAGTGATCAAACTTGTAGCCTTAACCAGCACCTTCCATTCTACAAACAGTGAAGCTTTGTGGGTTTCATCCGTACCATTTTTTTACCTTCTAACAGGTTTTTTTGCGTTACCAATTCTTATGTCATGTGTACTTACATTTCATGAATGTTTCTATGAATGTTTACATACAATTTAAGTTTATGATTTTATATTACATGCATAAAGATAAGACTAGCATCTATAGTTGGGAATGCAAGGAATTGTTTACTAAAGGATTAAAGGTTAATTGATAAAAAGTTTTAAGGGTACTGATTCACCCCTCCCCTCTCAGTACACACCATTCCATTATTCCAACAATTGGTATCAGAGTTAGATCTCTTATTTGGAAAATTTTAAATCACTTGAGAGAAAAAATCATACAATGGAAAGGTATAAGCTAGACAACAATATTGAAAATCAGAAGTTGCAGATACAGATCTTCTATGAGCAATACAAAGAAGAAAGAATTAAGATGAGAGAGCTATTGGATGAAAGAAAATCTATGGCATCTTGCTACAATGAAAAATACTATCATGAAGAAGAGATACCTGATTTGTTTGAGTCGTCATAATCTACATCTAGCAATACATCAGACACATCTGAAGGAAGTATTATAAGTTTGAATAAAATCAATCAACATCTGACAGAAAAAAGTAAAGATACTGCAAATGGGTCAAGAGACACAGATGGTAAGGATGATTGATGTTATGAATAATGCTAGACACGCTGAACAAGAAATAACACTAGCTATTGATGACAGGAGGAAGATCGATAAGTAGGAGATATTTTCCACAGGAAGTCAAATTGTGATATTGCTATCAGGATTCAACTGTGTAGGAGGAAGATCACTGAAAATCTACAAGAAAGAGAGATAGAGATACAAAGACTTACTGAACATCATCATGAGATCACCAATCAAATAGTTCTTATGAGTCATGAGGAAAACCCAGTGAACATAGAACTCAATAGGAAATTGGAAGCTATTGGTGAGCTAAGAGAAGAAAATGAGAGACTGAAGCATGAAGTCAGGATTCAGCAACAACACAATGATATGATCAAGAAGGCTGAAGAGAGTACCAAAAGAATGGATGATTTTTTGAATGGACAAAGAAGAGTCAACAACAATACTGATCTAGGGTATACCAAGCAAGGAGAATCATCAAATCAATATGATCAAAAAGATATCTACACAAATACAAGACCAAGGAAGCAGTCATGCAATCACTATGGAAAACTAGGCCACACATCAAATGTTTGCAGGAGCAAATCTAAAGTTATTCCTAAATCCACATCTACATTCATAGGAAATTGGTATAACTGTAACAAGCATGGACATAAAGCATATGAATGTAAATCTAAGGTGAAACAACCAAAGAAGGAATCCTACATGGAAAAATATTGTCCTACTTGCAAAATGCACGGGCACACATCTCTTGAATGCAGGAAGAAGAAAAGGCAAGCATGGAAGCCAAAATAACAAGATAATGCCTATCAACCGAGAGTTGGTAACTCATATGTTTGGGATTACAACACATGGGCAAATTACACAACATGTGATATATATGGACACATAGCTGCAAACTACATGAGAAAATGGATGAGAAGGTCTAGAAACTGGACTAACCCCAGAATGGCATGCTTACACTATAATAGGGTCGGTCATCTAAGAAAGGAATGCAAAGACCGAGTGACAGAGTCAATCACTTTTGTCAATGGAAATACCATTGAAGATATCAGGAAGATGAGAAGCAAAATGTGGAGGAAAGCTACAAACACTAAAGATGATGGACCAAGAAATATAACTGGTGACACCTTATCCAATGGACTCTGGTGATTCCACCACCCCCACCTAAGAAGAACAAGTATGGAACTGCACTATACCAAGTTAGATTTTACATCAATTCCAACATACATTGATAATATGCCAAATTAGCATGAATAAATGTGCACTATGGTATTACTTGTTATGAATTTTTGAATCCAATCTCGTCGGTCAATACATATCGAGAATTGTTGATATACATATAATAGCTAAGTTTTTAATGTAAACCAAGCATCATTGGTAATCATGTAAAAAGAAAATGAAGACTTTGCTACATATCGAGAGTCGTCAGTGAACATATGAAAAGTGTAACCAAGTCGACATTTACCCCGAGCATCGCATTCTCACCGAGGATAAAGTTGGTATGTTCCCCGAGAAACTCTGTCTTCGAACACCAAGAAGTGGGTAAATCCTTAATTGCACCACTTAGGGCATTGTCTATGAAAGGGCGAGGGAGAGCTCATTCATTCACAGAGTGATTAAGAACGAAGAGAAGAGCAAAGTAGAGAGAAATAGAGCGAAGAAAAATGACTAGATTGCAGAGAAAATCACAAGCATATTCACGGTATTTAGACAGATCCACGACATCTACAACAAATCAAGTGAGTAACTAAGAGCCCAAACTTCCAAAAATATGGAAACCACATCTCACGTTTCCAAGATCAAGAATGCAAAGGAAAAGAAAGTTAATCTAATAAAGAACTCTACATGTGAGGAACCTAAGTACAAATTCTTCCCTAATGTTGTTTCACAACCCGACAACGCTGGTGTGTTCTCAAACATACCACCTAGGGTTTTTCTAGTTGAGGATGTCTGAGCATATATCCACTATAAGTTTGTAGAGATCGGAGATCTCGAGTTGAGGAAGCTTATAAGAAGCTTTGCACAAACGGAAACATCAAAGATGAACATAAACACATTGAGGTGAAAGGGTTGACAAATGCCCTACTGTTCCCGAAGGAGTTCAAGACCGAGTGTATCCGAATATTTATTAGCTGGGTACATGACCGAAAGATGTGGCTAGATGAGCCCAAACAGATCACTAAGGATGTAATACAAGTAGTGACCGGTTATCCAGTTACCGAAAAGGAAAAAGCACTCAAACATCCTCCTCGCCCCAACATAGAAAACATGACAAGTGCAGTATGGGATGGAAGAGGACTGAAGGTAAATTCCATCTCTGATCTAGAACTGAAGTTTGGTGCATGTGCATTGGGATACAAGATACTCCAAGCCAGATGGTTAAACATTGTAGAGCAGCTGACACCACCCATAAGATTGTGAAGAAGGGTCTTCAACTGGATCTATCTGAGCTTCTACTGAAGCAACTAGAGGGTAACATGAGGACCATTAGATCAGAAAAATCTAATTCATGTAAGTTCGGTTCACTCCTCATGTTTATATTCTTCTACTTTCAAGACTTTTTCCCATCTATTGGTAATGTCAATTGGGACACTAGTTGACCAGTGATAATTCAAATTAATGAATTTATCAAGTCACTAGGGGACAAATTTACATCAATTATTGATGCATATTGTCTATGCTGGAAACCTACCTGTTGGGAGCATGCTCAGACATGCAAACATTAGAGGATATAAACCATTTAATCTATATTAACATGTCTAAAAGCATACTCTAAAAACAACAATAGCTTCCACCATGACCTCCGATGAGCTGAACAAGGGCACCCAAAGCCTTGTTGATTTGCTCTTAGAGAGGTTTGTGGGTGTGCTCTCCCAACACAATAACTTAAATCCCACTATTTGATTGATGGGTGGATGAAACTAAAATGCAAACTAATGGATGGATGAAGAACTCAAGAACAAGTATAGAGAACTTGTCTCAAGTTATTCATCATATGTATGAAAATGATGCAAACTATGCTAAGAAATGATATGATAGATTTAATGAAAACAAACTAAGTTCATTCCATTAATCCTAACATGTAATATCTAGATG
>MU226473.1:476099-529669 GCA_018584345.1 Thuja plicata
AAGGAAGTTGGTGGCTTCCTTTTTGAGGAGTTGCTCACACATGTGGGAGCACTCTATTAGTGCTAAAAGGAGTAGGAATCACACTTTAAGTGTGATTAGTGTGTGTTTAAGTGAGGAAGTAGGTTTAGTAAGAGGAATAGGTTGGGTAGGGTAGGAATAGAGTAGGTTTCTAGGTAGGATTAATAGGTCTTATTAAATTTAATCTTGGTTTAGAAGAATATTAGAAATGTGGGGAAATAAATAAATTTAAAATTTATTTAAAAGGGGATTTATGAGGGATAATGTATTAAATAAGATTTAATACATTAAAGGGGATAGTATTTAAATTAAATTTAAATACTTAGGAGCATGAATCGTATTTAATTAAATAAATTTAATTAAATAGATAGAAGAATATAACAAATATAATTAATTAAAATTAATTATAATGTTATGGGAATATTAATTAAATTAATATAAGGACGATTTTGGACGTCTACACATATTTCACCAGATTCAAAGATAGAATACAGAAAAGAATGAGGATACCAAAACAACTGGTGGATCAATATAAAGATGATATTTGTTTCATGGTAGACACTGATACCACTTTGATCAAACCTTCTATACTGAGGAAAGCATGGTTAGCACCACTTGCTATGAGATAAACATAGATCAAGCCAGAAATGCTATTGAAGCATTATTCAATGAACCACTAGACAAATCATTACCAAGACTTGGCACCTATGAAGAAGCTAAGGCTGGAATTAAAACAAGCCTAGTAGTGAAAAAGATTGACAGAAAGATAACCAAAATGGTGAAGATGCTTCAAAAGAAGCTGTTGGTAAATGATGAAGAGTCAAAACAACAAGAAGACACCGAGGGACAGTCACCCATTGGTGAAGGTGAACAATTGAGTGATTCTAAATCTACTGAATCTGATGTACCACCACCAAATAAACCAAGGACTATTGTAGCATCAAGAACAAGGATTCAGACTACCAAAGATGCAGATTCCTCACCAACGAAGAAAGGTACAATTAGGACCTATAAGAGAAAGCCTCAAACTGGAAAACATGCACCGAGACAAAGGAGAAAATACATTAGAGGAAAAGAGGACAAGGATGACACTACACAGTATGAGAGTGAACAAGCACTCTCACTTGAAAAGAATAAAGTTTCCAAGACAATTGATGAGATTGCTGCATCAAATGCTAAAACAGGTGGCATATCACATGCTAAGGTTAGACAATGGCTAACCTTATCTCCCGAGGATCAGAATAAGATAGAAGAATCCATCATTCAAGCAATGATTACATTCAAATATGTACCAATAAAGTTTGATAAGATGATGCCACAAGAACTTCAAGATAGGTTGTTAGCAAGGTGGACATATGCACTGAATAGTGAAAGACAAATAAGAGAAAGATCCCTAATTTCAATTATGCCACCTGAGTCAAAGATGGAAGAAATTGATGAAATTATGAAGAAGCATTCAACCAAGTTCTTAGAAAAATTGAGAGCCTACAAAGTACTATAGGGAAGCTTAATAGAGATTGACAAAGAAAGTGATGATACTTGGAGAGGAATACTCAATCCACCTAAGGAGGATACAAGCCCCAAAAAAGTATTAGGACTTACCGAGAAGCCTCATAATGAAGAGAAAGAGGCAACACTAAGCCTTGAACACATCTTAATAAATGACACTAAGGATGTCAATCCAGTTGACCTAACAACACAGGAAAATAAGGCCATGAATGACATACCACAGATTTCGCAATCATTAGGGGATACAAAAGATGAAACAATCAAGGATAAAACTATCATTGATATCACTGGAAGTGATCCTGCTGATGAGGTAAAGATAGATGTGATGACATGTAACTGATTAAATGTTTGAAGATGCTAAGTTGATGATCATGCAAGGCATTAAATCAGTTAATGTATTATATTTTAATTGATGTCAACTTGATATAATTTGTATGGTCATAAAAATACTGCCAAAGACTTCAAAGAACTGATGAATCAAAGGGTATGCTTTCAATAATGCATATAAGTCAAGTATTGAGAAAGTGATTGTATACACCAACAGAGTGTACACCGACAGTCAAAGTAAAAGAGAAAAGTCACAGTGTTACCTGATGAGTAAATGTATAGCATTAACGATGAGAAAAGTTATAGTGTTGCCCGACGAGAAAAACATAGTGTAACCCAACGGACACAATTATAGTGTTTCCCAACGGATGGAGTTCCTGAAGACAATTGAAGTCACACCAACAAACCAGTCAGTTATCACCAATAACTAATTAAAGTGTTGACCGACAGAACTAATGACATGTAACTGATTAAATGTTTGATAATGTTAAGTTGAAGATGATGCAAGACATTAAATCAGTTAATGGTTTGTATTGTCATTGATTTCAACTTGATATCATCTATATGGTCATATACATAATGCCAAAGACTTTAGATAATCAATGGAACAGAGGTTATACTTTCAACAATGCATAAAATTCAAGTATTCACTAAGTGACAGACTACACTGGCAGAGTGCACACCATCAGTAACGACAGAGATAAAGTCACAGTGATGCCTGACGAGCAGAAGACAATGTTGCCCGATGAAGCAGAATCACAGGATGCCCGATGAGCTAAAAATAGTGTTGCCCGACGAGCAAGATCCAATGATTCCTGATGGACAGAGATCCCAAAGCTAACTAAAGTTGCACCGACAGAACTGGCAGTTGTCACCGGCGACGAACTGTAGAATTGACCGACAAAATAGAGAGATTAGAAAATGACAAAATATCTAGCTGGCAGAGCTTAAGGATAAACTTAACTAGTTTTTTTATTTGTTTTATTTGACCATAGTTAAGTAAGTGATTTAAAGATGATTTATAGAGTTGATAAGAAGATAACTACGAGATAAATTAGGAGTTAAAGCCATAAATCAATTTGGCTGGATTGTTTTTTACGCCAAGAATCAAGAACCAAGAATTAAGGGATATCATGTCTATATAAGAGACAAGAATAATTCATTTCCACAAGCAATCAGATACATGGGGGAGTGATTTGAAAGAAGATGTTGAAGATAAACTGATGAAGGTTACACTTCATGTAGTCTTGATCAATCAAGCTAAGGGAGAGATAAAGAATTTTGCAGACACCGACACATAGTGAAGCACAACATCATAGAGCAGAAATAATGAAGTACAAAGGAATTGAATTGATACATTGATCAGAAAGGTATTGTACGTAAATAGATCTGAATATCTACAATTCAAAGTTGCATTAGAAACAGGTCATTGTGTTTTAGTTTAACCATTGAAGCATTAATTCTCTTAACAGAGTAGGACTTAACAGTATTTTATATTTGAGGTATATCCTAACAGATTACCAAAAAGGTTGACTCATGATAGTAGCATCGGTCTTACCTAAAGCCTATTGACAGTCTAAGGAGGCTGATTCAAGGATGGTAGTAAGATCAGCATAAAGCCTATTGACAGTCTAAAGGCTGATTCAAGGATGGTAGCGTAGATGCCAGATACTTAGTGACAATCTATGTATAAAAATCCTCTAACAAGGTCGCACTTAACAGTGTGTTTGTAACCTTTAACAGGGTTGGCTCCTAATAGGGCTCACTTTAGAAGAGTAAAAATTTGGGGTACCGATCCCAGTGGTTTTTCCCTTAATAGGGTTTCCACGTTAAAATTCTTGTGTTATGTGTGTATGGTTTATTACTTTATTATTTTACATTTCACATATGCATTTATGGATTGATTGGTATACTCTTCATATTTACTGATCACCAGTAAATAAGTTTTACTACTTATTGGTTATCAAGGAGAAGAAGGATAGACAAGGTAAACTGACAGACAGTTATTTATTTCAAGTATTTCAAAGGCATACATCTTGTAGGGACTTAATAATCTAAGGTGTATTGATTGGTGGATTGAAATTTAAAGGATAAAGTCTTGAGGCCACTGATTCACCCCNCCCCCCCCCCCCCCCCCCTCAGTTATTACTAAAAAGAACAAAGAGTTCAGAAAATGACAAAATGCTTAGCTGTCAAGATCTAAAGATAGACTTAACTGATACTTATCATTTTTTAATCATCCAGCTAAAGTCAAGGATAATTAATTGATTTAAAGCTGATTTTTCCAGTTGGCAAGAAGATATCAATGAGATAAAACTAGAGTTTTACTTTAAATCCATTAGCAATAATTGTGGAACATGTCAAGAATCAAGAAAGCCAAGAAAAGGGGAAATCATGTCTATAAAGAGACAAACCCAATTCATTATGAATTGTATGGGGTGAAAAAGAGAGAAGAGGAAAGATTCTAAAGAAATTCTGAAGAAGAAAAAAGTCTTCATTCAATCCTAATCAACAAGCTAGAGGAAAGAGCTAGATTGTACAGACACTGACGAATAGTGAGACAACATCACAGAGCATAACCGTGTGGAGAAAAGGTATATAATCGATGATATTGATCAGAGAGATAATGCACTTACAATAGATCTAAAAATATGCAATTGAGTTTTATGTATGAATAGATCATTAGTGTTTCAATTTAACCATTGAAGCATCAAGTCTCTTAACCGAGCAGGACTTAACAGTCTTCTACAATTGAGATACATCCCAAGGAGCATCAAAAATTTTGGTCATAGAAAGTAGCATTGGAGATTCCTGATACCTATTGACAGGCCAAGTGAGTGTTTGATCAAGGCTGGTAGCATTAGATGCCATATACTAGGTGACAAACTATCTTTCAAAATCCTCTAACAAGGTCACACCTAAGAGTGTGTTTGTAAACTTTAATAGGGTTGGCTCCTAATAGGGCTCACTTCAGAAGAGTGAAAATTTGGGGTACTGGTCCCAGTGGTTTTTTCCCTTAACAGGGTTTCCATGATAAAAATCTACGTGTCATGTGTTTATGTTTTATTACTTTACTATTTTACATTTCACATATGCAATTTTGGATTGATCGATATACTCTATTTATTTATTGTGTTTTGATAAATGAATGACTACTTATCGGTAAACATACAGAAGAAGGTTTAACAAAGTAATCTGACAAGTATTAAATTGATATAAGTATTTCAAGGCATTCATCTTGTAGGACAGAAGATAACTAGAGGCATAATCTATGCTTATAAGTTTTAAGGGTTGATTCAAGGATTAATTTTTGAAGCCACTGATTCACCCCCCCCTCCTCTCAGTTATTACTAACAATTGGTATCAGAGCTTGTGTGCTTAGAAGGTTTCAAGACCTAAGATAAACATCACAAGATGAATAGACAATATGTGCCCAAGTTGAACAAAGATAATTTTGCTTCATGGAAGAGTAGAATAAGACTCCACTTATTAGGTATTGATAATGATGTTACTCAATACTTAGATACTGAATATGTGTTTCCCACAGGAGCACCAACAGTTGAACAAATGAGAGAGAAGCATGAGCACAATTGCATGATGATAGAGCTTTCTTCCTCACTCTTTGATGTTGAATTTGAAGATATCAAAACCTGCAAAACTGCAAAGAAGATGTGGAACAAATTGATGCTTGTACATGGTGGTGACAAGAATGTTTTGAGAGCCACGGCAGAAAGCCTTAGAGAAAAGTTTGATGATCTCAAAATGAAAGAAGGTGAAAAAATCACAAAGTACAACATAAGAATCAAAGAGGTAGTCAATGCTATTCGAGGAGTTGGAGGTGTACTAGAAGAAGATACAGTGGTAAGTAAAATTCTAAGAACCTTACTGCCTACTTATGCTATTAGAGTATCTGCCATTCAAGAAATGAGAGCAATAGAAAATAGAAATGTTACTCTAGACAGTTTGATTGGAAGAATGATTTCATTTGAGATGAATAACTTTGATAATAGTGTCTTACCAAACATAGAGTTTTCATACAAAACTTCTATGAGAATAAGTAAATCAAGTCATAAAAACACTATGAGAAAAGATAGTGATAGTGAAAATGAAGAAGAAGATCTTGATGAAATAGAAGCACTTATGGAAAGAAGACTGCAGAGAGGAAAAGGTAAATTACCACTTATTTGTTTTATTTGTAAAGAGATTGGACACTTTGCTGTAAGATGTCCTAACAGAAGAAAAGATCATAGAAGTAATGATAGATTATTTGAAAAGAAGTTTGATAGAGGTGATTACAAAATCTACCGACAATCAGAAAGAAGAGATACCCGAGAATACAAGGACAAAGGAAAGAAGGCTAGTTACCTATCTAAATGCAAAGATGAAGATACTGACACTGAATCTGATGAAGACATCGAGATGGTGTCTGTGGTTGTAAAAGATGATTCAGATGATGATGAAGAAAGGTATGTAGAAATTGCACTCATGTCTAAGTTTAGCAAAAATGATGTTTGGATCATAGATAGTGGGTGCACTCACCATATGACCGGTGACAAGCAAAAGTTTGAGACTTTTGAATACTACAATGGTGGTTCAATAAGAATGGGTAACGACACACCTTGTCCAGTTGAAGGTAGAATAATGTTGAATAAGCAGATAAAATGTGAAAATTCTTATTGGGTAAATGGATTGGATTATAATCTATTGAGTGTTTCTCTTTGAATAATTCAGGTCACAAAGTAGCATTTGAAAATAAGAAGGCAAAGATCTTCAATAAATCAGGAAATTTGATTGGTACTGGTGAGCAGACAAAAGGTAACTTATTCTATCTGAATGATACTGACACCACTTGTTTGATTGCTACAAACAAAGACATATGGTTATGGCACAAAAGATTGTGTCATGTGAACTTTGACAACATGATAAATATTAGCAAAAAGAGAAATGTCAGAGGCTTACTGACGATGACTAAGCCCAACAACATCATGTGTAAGAATTGTTAAAAAGGTAAGATGACTAAGTCTAGTTTCAAAAGAAAAACCCATACATCTGATGTAATTCTATAATTAGTCCATATTGATTTATGTGGACCCATGAGGACAAAGAGTTATTATGGAGATTGATATTTTATTCTTTTTATTGATGACTTTTCTAGAATGATGACAATTATGTTTCTAAAAGACAATTCAGAAGCATTAAAAATATTTAAATGGTACAAAGAAAAGGTTGAGAAACAATGTGGTAAGGAGTTAAAATGCTTAACATCGGATAGAGGAGGGGAATTTACTTCAGATGAATTCACTAACTTTTGCAATGAGAATGGAATCAAAAGACAGGTCTCTGCACCAAGAACACCATAGAAAAATGGAATTGTTGAAAGAAAGAATAGATCCATAGTTGATTGTGCAAGGACACTAATTATAGAAAAAGGCATCACCCAAATCTTCTGGAGGGAAGTTGTCAGTACTGTTGTTTACACATTGAATAGAGTACAATTGAAGAAAGACACCAAAAAGACACCCTATGAGCTTTGGTATGGTTACACACCCAATGTAAGTTACTTTAAAAATTTTGGTAATCAATGTTATATCTTAAAATATGATAGAAATGGAAATCTTGACTGCAAGATTGATGAAGGAATCTTTCTAGGGTATTCCACCAAGAGCAAGGCTTATAAATGTCTCAATAAAGCCTGTAACAAAATTGTTGAAAGTGGAAATGTAAAGATAGATGAATTTGCAGAGAAGAATTAAAAGGAAAGCACTAAAGAACTAGAGGACTACATCAAGTTTGTTTACAATGAGGAACCTAACACTCTACCCAACCAACAATGTAGAGATCCTGAGAAACATATCATTACACCTGAGCATCAGGCTACAAATACCAATGATCAGAATATTGCTCAAGATGATGTACCAAATGATGGAGAACTGAATGAATGACAAAATGATGATCAAGATTATAGACAAAGGATTGAACCTGTACTTTCAAGATATGTCAAAAGGAATCATCCATAGAACCAGATCATAGGAGACAAGAAAGATGGTATGAGAACAAGAAGTAAGTCTCTAAACACAAGATGTCTTATTTGTAATTATGAGCCCAAATCTGTCAATGCTGCACTTGATAATGATGAATGGATAAGTGTTATGAATGAAGAGATTGAGAAGATAGAGAAAAACAATACATGTACACTTGTACCAAGACCGGATGAAGGGAATGTCATTGGTACAAAATGGATATTTAGGAATAAACTGAATGAGAATGGAGAAGTCACTAGAAACAAAAAAAGAGTAGTATGCAAGGGGTATGCACAAGAAGAAGGAATTGACTATGGAAAAACCTTTGCACCCATTGCTAGGCTAGAAGGAGTGAATATTACTTGCTTATGCTGCATATAAAGGCTTAAAGGTATATCAAATGGATGTCGAGTCTGCATTCCTAAATGGAATACTTGAGGAAGAGGCATACATTGAGAAAACAGAAGGGTTTGTTGATCCAGAAAAGAGGAACATGGTATGTAGACTACACAAAGCCTTGTATGGATTGAAACAAGCTCCTCGAGCCTAGTATGAAATAATTCATTCCTATCTCATAAGTATTGGATTTGTAAGGACTAGTGAAAACAGTAATCTTTATTTGAAGGAAGATAATGATGCTAACATTTTGATTGCTAAAATATTTGTTGATGACATTATATTTGGAGGCAATGATATGCTATGCAAATCATTTGCAAATGAAATGAGAAAAGAATTTGAGATGTCTATGTTTGGAGAGATCAAGCTCTTTATTGGTCTATAGAACATGCAACAGGATGAAGGTATTTTCATTACACAATCCAAATACATCAAGGAGGTACTGAAAATATTCAAGATGGAAAAATCCAAACCAGTTGGAACACCAATGGAAACTAGATGTAAGCTGAAAAAGTGGTGCAGGAGCACACCTAACTCAAACCCCTAGCTCTTTACTTCTTGCATGTACTGACTCTATCCAAGTCAGGATAGTTTGTATGGACCTTAGAAGGTCATTTGTTTTTCCCTAAGATGGATATGACTAGGTCAATCCATGTCTAGATAGGTTTCTTAGTTGGTTTCTTTTGTTGTGTGTGTGTGAGGTAGTTTTTAAGCCTCTAGAAATCCAACCAAGGCATCAGGAACTTTGGATAAGCTGCTTGGTATCACTAGTGCTCAGCCAGCACTATAATGGAGCTGAGTTTACATTACTATTGCTCAGAAAATTCAGTCGTAACAACTCGTGAAAAGTGGATCTTGTCTTTTATGGACATTATGGTCAGTTTTAACAGTTCCTAAAGAGATGCTTTCAAATATGTGGGAAGTTAGGGTTTTTTGCAATGAGAGGATGGTTATTAATAACATCCCAAGCCTTCATTTTAGAGATCTAGAGAGTAGAGATTGAAGAAGAGGAGAAGCTATAGGAAAAGTTGTAGAGTTACAGCTTATTGTACTGTTTTGTTTTATTTCTAGTAATGAGAAGTTGCAGAATGTGTGTTTAGTGAATATCAAGTTTATTGTTCATTCTACACGCAAGTATATTAGTTTACTTTATTTCCATTGTGCAAATAGTTAGTTCTTCACTTGTTCTAGGTTGTAACCATTAATGGCCCCTCGAGGATCTTGAATCCATGGTGAGAGTCATGTGTTGGGAGGGAACTCAAGAGGAGCCCTTGTACATAGTTTCCTTTTTGTTTTCTGTAGGAGAAGTAACAGAAACAAGTCTGGAGATCTTACCCTAGGCAAGCTCAGTGATAGTCCAACTGGGGGGAAGAGAATGAAAACAATGTTCTAAAAACATTGGTTGAATGAATCTATTTGTGTAGGTTTAGTGAGGTGAAGATGAATAGCATGTCGATGGGGGATAAGTCTTGAAGATGAGGTAAAGCTAATAGTGACTTACCTTAGTTTAGGGTTATGAACACCCTAAGAGATCTAGTAGAAAGACCTCAGAACATAGACAAGCTAGTTTTGTAGTAGAAACAAGACTTCTTTCCACATCAGATTGGTATCAGAGCCTAGATTGATTGGGCTTGTGGTAGATGTTCCATCCAACAGTAGCAGTAGGTGAAAACAAGATGGTCACCAATGCAGAGCTTACAAAGGAAGTAGATAAGAAGAAGAGGGTAATTGAAGACCAAAGGGAAAGGAGTAGACTCCTAGAAGAAGCCCTGGATGAGATGAAGGTAAAACTTCAAGAAGTTGCAAATGCAACTAAAATCAAAGATGGAGATGAAGTCAGCAGCAACAGAAGGAAGTAGAAAGTTGATGAAGAAGACTTGATACCTAAACCAGACCCTCCAATGAGTGTGGAGCCATTTCTAAAAGCTCTCAAAGCCCTAGGAGGCAAAATTATTGAAGTAGTTCCATTCTTTAATGGAAAAATGGACAGTGAACTAGTTGTGGAATGGATAGAAGGTATTGAGAATCATTTTGAATGTGAGGGCATAACTGAAGCACAGAAGGTAAAAGTTGCAAAGTCAAGGTTAAGAGGTTCAGCATTAACATGGTGGAAATACCTCCAAGAAGAGAGGGATAAGATGGGTAAGCATCCAATTTCAAATTGGAAGGCCATTTTAAACAAGGTAAAGGAGCAATACCTACCTGAGGATTATGAGATCCAGTTACACAAGAAGAGGCAGAGTCTGAAACAAAAATATTTGGATGTGGCTACGTATACAGAAGAATTCTAGAATTTTTGCTTGAGGTAAAGAGTCCAAGAGGATGAGACTATCAAGGAGGATAGGTATCTTGGAGGCCTAAATGGAATATCTGAGAGGAAATCAGTTTGTGGACTCCCACAACCGTCCATAAGTGTTTCCAACTTGCATTAAAAGTGGAAGAGAAGAACAAAAAGAAATCATAATAAAACTTCAGAGGAAGAGGTTGAGGTATAGAAGGAAGAGGACAAGCAGGCTATGGTGGAAGGGGATCAGATTCAAGGCATCAAATTGAGAACAAGCTCATTGAAAATCAGGAAGGAAACTCAAATAGAGGAGGTTCTAGCAGAGGTAGAATCTCTAACACTAGTTGGATAGGAAGGAGAAACAACAATCAAGGAAGAGGAGCATCCTACTTTTCCACCATGAAGTGTTACCATTGCAATCAGCTAGGGCATCCTGCCTATAGGTGTCCTAAAAAAGGTTCTACTTCTGAAGGAGGTGGAAAGAGAGTTAACTATGTCCAAGAAGAATCAAGTTGCAGAAGAAAGCCATCTGAGGTACCATTATAATTAGAGGAAGGTGAGAACCTCATGATAAAGAGGACCTTAATCAGAGAGCCAAGAAAAGAAGAACCAAGCCAAAGGAGAGCACTCTTTAGAGGGAAGTGCAAGATCACAAGAAAGGTATGTAGAGTCATTATTGATTTAGGCTCAACTAATAATATCATTAGTGAAGAGGCAGCCACCAAGTTAAATTTGAAAAGGATTCCACATGACAACCCATACAAGGTTACATGGCTCAACAAAGGACAACATGTGTTTGTAGGAGAATAAGCATGGGTAGAATTCACCATTGGAAAGTATCAAGACAGATTTCTATGTGACATTCTTCCCATGGATGCATGCCACCTTCTACTTGGAAGGCCATGGCAATTTGATAGGCAAGCCACACATGATGGAACCAAGAATGCATACTCATTCAAGAAAGGAGTGACTTTCAAAATTCAGTTAGTAATAGAAGGAGAGATGAAAAAATCAAGTCCAAGTGTGCTCATGGTTGGTGAGATGGAGTTCTTGAAGACTCTAGGAGAAGGAGGAGTTAGATTTGCTTTAGCATTGAAGCCAAAAGATGAAGTTACTGTCAAGAAATCAGAGATACCAAATGAGGTACAAGAAATACTTGAAGAGTATAGAGATATTGTGAATGATGGCCAACCCACTCCCCTACCTCCTAAGAGACTTGTTAGCCACAAGATTGACTTCATACCAGGAGCTACCTTACCCAACAAAGCTTCCTATAAGATGACCCCTCAACAAAATGAGGAAATAACCAAACAAATCAGAGGATTATTAGACCAAGGCCTAATTAGAAAGAGCATAAGCCCATGTGCAGTCCCTACTATTTTAGTACCTAAGAAAGGAGGAGCTTGGAGACTTTGTACTGATTCTAGAGCCATAAATAGAATCACCATTAGGTATAGGTTTCCAATACCCAGAATTGAAGACCTAATGGATTGTTTAGGGGAGGCAAAGTACTTCAGCAAGATTGATCTTAAGAGTGGCTACCACCAAATTAGGATTAATGAAGGAGATGAATGGAAGAAAACCTTAAAAACTATAGAAGGTTTGTATGAACTTCTTGTAATGCCATTTGGTTTTTCTAATGCTCCCTGAACTTTTATGAGGCTTATGAATGAGGTATTGGTAGAATGCATTGGTAAATTTGTTGTTGTCTACCTAGATGATATTTTAGTTTTTAGCAGAACTAAGGAGGAGCATATTAGGCATTTGAAAGTTATTTTCAAAAAATTACATGATGAAGAACTAATGATCAATTTGGAGAAGTGTGACTTCATGAAGCAGGAGCTTGTATATCTTAGTTTTGTTCTATCACAGGGTAACCTCAAAATGGACCAAGAAAAGGTGGATGTCATTCTAAGTTGGCCTACTCCCAAGGCTATGACTGAGGTGATGAGTTTCCATGGTTTAGCTTAGTATTACAAAATGTTCATTAGACATTTTAGTGGGATTTGTGCACCTATGTTAGACACCATTAGAGGTGGAATGAAGACAAATTATCAATGGACACCACAAGCTGAAAAAGGGTTTGAAACACTCAAGGAGAAGATAGCAGAGTTGCCTACTCTAGTTCTTCCAAGCTTTTATAAGCTTTTTATAGTAGAATGCGATGCAAGTGATGTGGCCATTGGGGCTATCATAAGCCAAGAAGGAAGACCTTTAGCTTTCCATAATGAGAAGCTAAATGATGCAAAGAAGAAGTACTCTTCTTATGACTTGGAGTTGTATGCTCTAGTCCAAGAACTAAAGAAGTGGATGCACTACTTGCTATGAAAGGTGTTCATAATATATGTTGATAACCAAGCTCTCAACTTTCTTAACTCTCAAGACAAACTTAGCAGCAAACACATGAAGTGGGTGGAGTATCTACAAGCCTAAACTTTCAATATCAAGCATAAAAAGGGAGTACAGAATAAGGTTGATGATGCATTGAGTAGAAGGCTACTCACAGTCCAAGAATTTCAGCTACAAAGCATAGGTATTGATAGCTTCAAAGGCCTACATGCTGAAGATGAAGATTTTGCCCACATCTACAAGGTATGCAAGGAGTTTAAAAACAACTTTTGTGGTGAGCTTCCTGAATATACTTTGCAGAATGATTTATTATTTAAAGGAGGTCAGATTTGTGTTCCTAAAGGGTCTATGAGAGAGAATTTAATTCAAGAAAAACATAATGGAGCACTTAGTGGTCATTTTGGAGTCAGTAAGACTCAAGAGCTAGTCACTAGGTTCTATTTTTGGCCTAGAATGAATAGAGACATTAGACAGTATGTTGAGAGTTGTGTAGTGTGTCAAAAAGAAAAGGGCACATCTTCAAATGCAGGTATTTATCAACCACTTCCAATCCCAACCAGACCATGAGAATGCATAAGCATGGATTTTGTAGTTGGTTTGCCAAGAACAAGGCAGGGATATGATAATATTTTTGTTGTTGTGGACAGATTTAGTAAGATGGCACATTTTATACCTTTTAAGACCATTAATGATTCTTGTAACATTTCTCAATTGTTTTTTAGTGGAGTGGTGAGGATCCATGGACTCCCACTTAGTATTTTTTCAAACAGAGACACCAAATTCATGAGCCATTTTTGGAAGACCTTATGGAAAAAGCTTGGCACTAACTTGTCTTTTGGATCTGCATATCATCCACAGACAGATGACCAAACAGAGGTGGTAAATAGGATTCTTGGTAACTTGTTGAGATGCCTCACAAAGGAGTATGATCAAGCATGGGACCAACTCATTGGACAAGCTGAATATGCATACAATGATACAGTGAATAGATCAACTGGTAAGAGTCCTTTTGAAATAGTTTATGGCTTTCACCCAAGAGGGATTTTTGAATTTAGAGAATTGAAGGAAGGAATGCATGGTAGTGGATATACTGAGACCTTTTCCTATTCAATGAGATAAGTCCATGAAAGTGTGAGAAAGAACTTGATTGAAAATGTTGAAAAGGTAAAGCAAAAGGTGGATGCATCAAAGAGGGATGTTCAATTTCAAATTAAAGACTTTGTGATGGTACACTTGAACAAACATAGCCTACAAAAATGTGTTCCTCACAAGCTACAAATGAAGAGGCTAGGTCCGTGTAAGATACTTGCAAAGTATGGAAATAATGCATACAAGATGGAGCTTCTTGAAGGCATTGGGTTGTCACCGGTTTTCAACATTGCAGATTTGATAGCATACAAAGGACAAATTCAAGATACTAATCAGAACATTCAAGAGGTAATACAGGAGGTAAAAGATCTTAAATTAACCCCTACTACATCTATGATAGCTGAAAAGATACTAGACTCAAGGGTCTACAAGAAGATTAGGAACAAAGACTATATGGAGCACCTTGTCAAATGGCATGAAAAAGAAGATGTTGATGCTACTTGGGTCAGAGAAACATAATTCAAGAGGTTGGGCATTGATCCAAACATGCTCAATCCAAGGATGGATAAACCTTTTTTTTTTGTCTGGGGGAGTATGGTGCAAGAGCACACCTAACTCAAACCCCTAGCTCTTCATTTCTGGCATGTACTAACTCTAGCCAAGTCAGGAGAGTTTGTGTGGACCTTAGAAGGTCATTTGTTTTTCCCTAAGATGGATATGACCAGGTCAATCCATGTCTAGACAGGTTGCTTAGTTGGTTTCTTTTTTTGTGTGTGTGTGAGGTAGTTTTTAAGCCTCTACAAATCCAACCAAGGCATCGAGAACTTTGGATAAGCTTCTTTGTATCACTGGTGCTCGGCCAACACTACCAGCTCATCTAGCACTACTAGCTTGGACATCACCACCAGCTCGACCAACACTACCAGCTCGGCCAGCACTGCTAGCTTGGCCAACACTACAGCTTGGCCAACACTTGAGTTGGGTATAAGTTACTGTTGCTCGGCAAAGTCAGTCATAACAGCCCGTGAAAATTAGATCTTGTCTTTTATGGACAGTATGGTTAGTTGTAATGGTTCTTGGAGAGATGCTTGCAAATATGTGGGAAGTTAGGGTTGTTTCCAATGAGAGGATGGTTATTAATAACATCCCAAGCCTTCATTTTAGAGATCTAGAGAGTAGAGATTGAAGAAGAGGAGAAGCTATAGGAAAATTTGTAGAGTTACAGATTGTTGTACTATTTTTTTTGTTTCCAGTAATGAGAAGTTACAGAATGTGTGTTTAGTGAATATCAAGTTTATTGTTCATTCTGCATGCAAGTAGATTAGTTTACTTTATTTCCATTGTGCAAATAGTTAGTTCTTTACCCGTTTTGGGTTGTAACCATTAATGGCCCCTCGAGGTTCCTGAATTCATGGTAAGAGTCATGTGTTGGGATGGAACTCAAGAGGAGCCCTTGTACATAGTTTCCTTTTTGTTTTCTATAGGAGAAGTAACAACAAGTCTAGAGATCTTACCCTAGGCGAGCTCGGTGATAGTCCGGCTGGGGGGAATAGAATGAAAATAATGTTCTAAAAATATTGGTTGAATGAATCTATTTGTGTAGTTTCAGTGAGATGAAGATGAATAGCATGCCGATGGGGGCTGAGTCTTGAAGAGGAGGTAAAGTTGATAGTGACTCACCTCAGTTTAGGGTTATGAACATCCTAAGAGATCTAGGAGAAAGATCTCAGAATAGAGACAAGCTAGTTCTGTAGTAGCAACAAGACTTCTATCCCCATCACAAAGGAGGAAAAGTCATTAGAGGTAAATCAAAATTTATACAGATCTATGATTGGAAAACTCATGTATGTTGTACATACTAAACCATATATTGCACGTGCAGTAGGAATAGTTTCAATATTTTCTGCTAATCCCAAGGAATGACATATGACTGTTGTGAAAAGAATCCTAAGATATCTAAATAATACCGAGGAATATGGCTTATGGTATAGAAGAGAAGGCAAATTTGAACTTAAGGTCTTTACCAACACTGATTGGGCTAGAAATATTGATGACCGGAAGAGCACAACTGGAGTAGCATTCTTTATGGGTGACAGACTTGTCACATAGATCAGCAAGAAGCAAGGATGCATCTCTCAATCTACTATAGAAGCAGAGTATGTTGTTGTTGTTGCAAATTGCTCAAATATTGCATGGATCAAACAGTTACTGGAAGGCATGCATATACAAACTCTTGAACCAGTAATTATATATTGTGACAACACTAGTGCAATAAACATTTCTAAGAATCCAGTCGTACATGCTAAAACAAAGCATATTGTCATCAAGTATCATTATTTGAGAGAACAAGTTCAGGAAAAGCAGGTGATACTTGAATATGTGCAATCAAAAGAACAATTGGCAGATATCTTCACGAAGCCACTGCGCAAGGATGCATTTGAATACTTGAGAAAGAGACTAGGGGTCAGACCCTTGTCTAATAGTCATTAAGATGACTAGAAGGTTGCATCAACCTACATATTATTAGAATATCATTCATGTTGATGCAAGCAGAGAGATGGACTTCAAAGATAAATATATACACAGCAAGGTATTATCTACTTTGAGCACTAGAGTCATTACCGATGGAATGGATATTTCAAGGAATATATTATGGATAGAAAGGATCCATTTGGAATTAATATCAAAGGGAGAGAAATATCTCATTATCATATAGATAAAGGGAGAGAGTTTATCCATTATCAACTAAGGGAGAGAAATATCTTTTTATCATATAGATAAAGGGAAAGATTATATCCATCAAAGTATCCAAAGGGAGAGATGTAACAAGAAAGGGAGAGTACATACAAAGGAAGAGAATTGCTGACAAGAGACATCAAGAGAATTAGTAGTTCTTACCGACGCCATCACATCACAGAATGTAGATACAGAGAAGGCAATAGAAGAATGTGAAGAGAAGAAGTACCAATACAAATTGATAGAGAAAATCAGCCAAGAAGTGGCAGAGAACAAGGTAAAGCTATTTGAACTAGTCAATACATTGGAACCAATTGTTCCAGAAGTTATAACCTTAGTTCAAAATTTATGCACCATAGAGAAATTCACTCTGGAGAGTAGTGAAAAGATTGCAAAGATATATGTAGATATTAATGCTAGTGCACAAGGTCTCACAACCAATGAAAATTCATTCACGATGCATTATGACAAGATTATGGAAGCAAAAAGGTTGAGAATTGAGATTCAAGAGGCAGAATCCAAATTCAAAGATGAGGTAACTGAGCTCTAGGCTCTACTACTGCCAAATCTCACATTACTGCAACAACATATGACTTTGGAAAGAACTTTGATTGCCACCCTGAAAATGTCCGTTACAGAGAGCATATATGATATGCATGCCAGAATCACCTTGGAGATCATGATCCTTGAGCACCTAAAAGAACAATGGGAGAAGCAAATGGAGGACATTCAAAAATCCCATTCCCACATTTTTGACAAATTGTAAGAATTACACCTTTGTAATTATTATCCTTGAGCACCTAAAACAACAATGGGAGAAGCAAATGGAGGACATTCAAAAATCCCATTCCCACATTTTTGACAAATTGTAAGAATTACACCTTTGTAATTATTATTTAAAAAGGGAGAATTGATATGATAAAAGGGGAAATGATTTGGTGTGATACAGTGAAAGGGGGAAATGAAATAAAAGAGGAAATATATGTACAAAGGCAAGTATATATACATCTGCATATACTATACTGAGGCATACACATAGGGGGAGTCATATTGACAAGGTAAAATACATGGTATATATATTGAACATTTTAGTTTTGCACATATCAGTTTTTGATACTAATGTCAAAGGGGGAGATTGATGATCATATTTTTCCATTAGTATACAAAGGAAACAATTTTTGAACCATTGGCAACATAATCACCAAAAGACAGGTTTACAGTGCAACCCGACACAACAGTTCACAGAGGTCACCGAAATTGCTAAGTGCACTATCACTGACATAATGGTTACAATGTAAAATGACAACATAATTTATAGTGTAAACCGACAGATAGTCTATAGAGAAACCTGAGAGGAAGAATGTCTATAGAGACATCACCGAGGAAAGACTACAGATTAACCCAAGCACCAGTCTACCAAGGGACAACTTTATTGTGAGAAATGTGGATCTGAGTTACACGTCAAATAAAACACTTGAGTTTTATATTTAGCTATAAATCTTATCTTTAAAACCATTTCTTGAGGGACAAGTAAAGCACATGTAATTTTTTTAATTAGTCTAACTGATTGTAAACATGCAAAATAGGAGATCAAGGTCAAGTTGTAAACCTTTGATCATAGAGTTATCATTGTAAAGTGTGAAACCTATTTAGGTCAATTCATTGTATAAATAGATATAGAAATAAATTAGACAATGATGATTGTAGCCACAACATACATCTATGGGTCAGATAGGGAGTTTTATGCAGAAGAACAACAAAAGATGAAATTTGTTATCAAGAACAAGATTCAAGGCTATCAAGCATAACAGAGGTATTAATCAATCACTATAGGTGATGCACATATCTTGTGTACTTAAAGGATCTATATTCAGCAATTCAGGATTGCATATCTTCAGTTCAACAAGTATTTTTGACTGCATTCTAACAAGTGTAGAAAATAGAAGAAATCCTTTAAGAAGATGGATTTAACAATCCTTACATAAATCTCTTAACCGACTGCACACTAAATAGAATTTCTAAATCTCTTAATCGAGTAGACCTAACCAGTCTAAAATGTTACTCCTAACAGGGTAAGATCATCATAAGTGATCAAACTTGTAGCCTTAACCGACACCTTCCATTCTACTGATAGTGAAGCTTTGTGGGTTTCATCCCCACCACAGTTTTTACCTTCTAACAGGGGTTTTCTGCATTACCAATTCTTGCTTCATGTGTACTTACATTTCATGAATGTTTCTATGAATGTTTACATACAAATTAAGTTTATGATTTGATATTACATGCATAAAGAGAAGAATAGCATCTATGGTCGGTAATGCAAGGAATTGATTACTAAAAGATTCAAGGTTAATTGATAAAAAAATTTAAGGGTATTGATTCACCCTTCCCCTCTCAGTACACACCATTCCATCATTCCAACAGTTATAAAATATGGGTGTTACCTCCTCTGGTAGCATCTTATCAATCAAAAAAGTGTTTTTCTATTTTTTATAATAAACACATCTTTAGCCATTAACATGAAAGTCCAACCCTTTGGTTTGGAAGTTTCCAAAGAAAGATATAACATAAATTTGTTATAATACACTCACATTTTTAATGTAAAAATATATTTTTTGAGTTATAGAAAGAAAAATGCAAACATGATATATCTCATTTGCATTATGACTTGATAACAATGGAGCCATAACCCAAACATAACATAATCGTGTTATATGCAAAATGAGACAAAAAAATGACCATCTCCCATCTTTGAGCACAGGCCCTATTAAAATTTACTATGGATTATGCACATGAAAGGGTCTTATTTATCTAAAAATAAGCTCCATAAAGCAAGTTCCTCTGTAGTTATGCTTTCAACCTTCACTTCTTCAATGATGATATTAACATACTCCCTATGACATGATTTTTATGATGTCATTTCAACATACTCCGTTAGAAATATTAACTATAAATTTCTCAATAATTAAACATTATTTCATATACTTGATAAAAATGTATGATGTTTTTGGTGATCCAAGGCAATCCCTTTGTCTTCTGATGTAAGGGATCAATGCATGCAAAAATATAAGAAATAAAGTTGCTTCATTGCATCATGTGTGGTAATTGGTCTCCTAGCCCACCTTAGTGATCTACTTGTAGTATGTAATGGAATAAAGTGGCAGGGAAGATATATTGAGTAGAGATTAGCTTCTTTTCATTCTTATTTGACTTTTGTGTTTTAAAAAATCTCATAATTTCTTCTAAATTAAATATGCAAAAGGGTTAAATGGTCAACCAATAACAAACAGTTAGAAATAAAATGGCAATTGATTAATTTTTTACAAAAGAGATGACAGCTCCTTAAATATAGGTTATATGCAAAGTTTACAAAAACATTACATTATTATTTTAACACTCTCCCTTAATGGTCATTCTACTAACTAACCTAATGAAGACTTGACATAACTTTCAAGTCATTTTGTCATGAATACATAGAAGGTTTCCGCCTTCAATTCAGAACACTCTGCGACATGAGCTTTCTACTAAGACCCTCGCTGGAGTTGTAGAACTTCTAAATATGACCAAGTTTTCCATAATACTTCCAATATGATGTTGGGTAACAAACCTATCCCTCCCTTTATTAACATTGAGATCAACTTAAAAAAACACTTCAGAGTTCTAAAAACAACAATTTTGCCAAATAAATGTCAAAAGCAACAACACCCACGATTTTGTAGAAAAATTTGTCAAAAACTTTTATTTTGACAAATGTTGTTTCTATGTGTTCTTTTAACCATGGGCAATGATTTTCCCTCCCAACATTAAACAATACCCGATTGTCTCCCCCGAGCACTTCTCTTCTCAATAATACAGGTTGTGTATTCGAATTTTAATTCAAGAGAGGAAGATTAAATCTTCTTTTGTATCTATCGGAAGAGCCCCTTCACCAAGGATCGCCACTCTTCCAAGTTGGCCCCATTAATTATATATGTCTCATATAATTATATATATATATATATATATATATATGTCTCATATGGTTAATTATATAAATTAATTGTATAATCAGTTCATATAATTATATTAATGTATAATTAATATTATATTTATAACCCATATAATTAATATATAGATATATCTAAAAATGAAGGCAAAGCATAACATTATTACGAACAAGGCAGAGGTCAGGGAAAAGAGACAATTCCTTGCTACATAGGATAAGTCAAGATTTCTTGATCAACATGCGAGGAAAAATAATTTGGTGTATAATGATAGAGATTTTTTTAAGAATACAAGTGCAGATAAGGGACGATATTCTCCTTGCATTTGGAAAGGTCATGCGTCTCAACCTATCTGATAGCATCCAAAGAATGGAAGGGTATCTGCTTAGGTAGGTAGTTTCATTGCTTCTTCTTTAGGAAATGGTAAGCAGCCTCTGATAAATTTGTAGTTTTGTATAAACAAATGCTCTTTTAGGGTTCTATGAAATATGCCAAAAAAAAATTTCATGATGCTTTTTCAGAGACTATGGCTCATTTACCTCCCTATGAGCCTAATGATGGATGGCATCTAATTAAACCTAAGAAAGCTTGGAGAGTTAGAAGGAAGGTCCATAGAATCAAGAGTAACCGTATACATAACCCTCCTACTAGTTTGTAATTCCATAATTCCTTTAAAATTTTTCAATTAGTGAAAGAAAATGTTCCTAAACAAATTCTCTATTCTGATAAAATACCTAACCCTAAGGATTCATATTTGTGGCGCTCTTTGAATCATTTTGATTTCCCTAACAAAGATCTTCCTTCAACCTCTTCTGATAAAGATTTTAAGGAAATAATTGACCCTCTAGAAACCACACTCCTTAAAACCTATTTTCCCCCTCATAGAAGAACCCCTTTAGAATTTAATCATGGATCTCCTAGCCCCTTAAAACCTCTAAGATTGGTTTCTCCCAAGTATTGTATAGATAAACCTAAACCTCAAATGTCCTCCTCCATTAATCCCTCAAGGTCTCCCATTCATCCAAACTCCATGAAGATATTGTAATTAAATTAGGAAATATTTACAGTAATGGTATGTGTTGGATGATATCAGTTTTTGGTACTGATCATGTTGTTGATATTCATGTTTTGTCACTAATATCAACATATGTTTCTGTGGAGAGAACAAACTGGTTACTTGACTGGAAGAATTGTACGGACAATGTACGGATGATTCAGAATGATCGAATAAGTTGGATATATGAAGAAGGATGTGTGTTGACCATATTCCTAAGGTTGCTTGGATTTATGTTGCATATTGTGGATGTTACAGTTGATTTGGTGAAGACTGGTTTCTGGACTGTAACTATGATACTTGATAGAGAAGGTCTCTATGTTCCAGGTATATCCTATTGGTGAAGATATTTCAGATAAAGAGAGCTTACTGGTGGATAGCTGACATATATTACAATAATGTGTTGAGTTTGATTGTCGTGTGATTACTAGTGATGTTAGTTGTGGCATGTATTTTGAAGAAGACCTATTTGGTGGCCGACTTTAGACGTGTAGTGTGTAAAATGAATTGTGGGCATGGATTGCGGATCTGGGAGTATATGTGATGGATTGTAATTGATGTTTTCTTGTTATAGGTACCGTTTGTATCTTAGCAAGGAGTTATATAATTATTTGTGTATTGAAAATCCTTGATTGGCTGACCTAATTAATTAATTATGTATTGGGAAAGCTTAATTGGCCGACCTGATGAATTATTGTAAAGAGGTATATATGAGAGATGTGGTAGAGATTGAAAAGGAAGAGAAGAGTGGAAGCTACAAGGCTTGTTGGCTGCTAGATGTAGAGAAGAGTTGATTGTTATACTTCATTAGAACTGACCAAGCAAAGATAGTTTCTATCAGACAGTTCATTGGATTGTATATTCCTATAACACTTGTTTGGATTGTGAATCCTTGAGTGTGGCTTTAACCTTCTTTGGGAAGTGTGCCTAGGCAATGAGCGTACTACTTATCTTGAATCCTAACAAGGTTTGTCTCCTAATAGGGGCTATGTACTGTAATGTTGTAATAAGATCCTAACAAGGCTAAATATTTTAATAGGGATACTATACTCTCAGTACATTATATGTGGGTGCTAATTCCCACTAGGGTTTTACCTTTAATAGGTTTTCCTCGATAAAAAGTATTGTGTTATTGTGTTTGCATTTACTGTGTTATCATTTATATTGCAGATTTGGTTTACAAATATTAAAGTTTAATAATCTATATCACAACTGATTCACCCACCCCCCCATTGTCTTGTGGACTGTTATTCCTTACAATTGGTATCAGAGCTACTGATCCTTAGAAAGAAAGCTTAATAGATTGAGGTGATCCTAAAGATGACTTTCTACAAGGATAGTCCAAAATTTTATCCTGAAAACTTTGACAGTTGGTAGAACAAGATGAGAACACATTTGTTATGTTTGGGAATCGACTACTAGATGATCACAAAGAAGAATGAGAATATAGCGATTGAGGCTGCCCTATACAAGGCTACTAAAGATGAAAATAAGTTATTTTCATTTAATATGGTTGCAAGGGAATCATTGATCAGCGCACTTTCTAAAGGTGAATTCATAGACGTTAAAGACTTGGATTCTACACATGAGATCTGGACAAGATTGGAAGCATTATATATAGGAGTCAAATTTACAAAAAAGGCAAAGCTACAGAACTAGAAGATAAAGCTGGAATCACTAAAGATGAGAGAAGATGAGAACATTAGGGCATATGGACATAGAATTACTGAAGTGGTTACTGGCATTAGAAACTCTAGAGGTACTTACAGTGAGGAAGAGGTTATTGCAAAGATACTCAGATCTTTGACACCTGCTTATATAACTAAATTACAATCTATAGAGGAGATTATACCTTTGAAACTGAACTTCACTAGGGAGATGTTGATTTTAAATCTAACTAATTTTAAGGCCGCGGAATCAGGAGATACTTTACCTAAGGTTGAGTCAGTATTCAAGGTGACCGTGCATAAGAACAAAAAGACCTTATCTAGAAATGAGAGCACCAACAATGGTGACCTGAGGGAAGAGATTGGAGAATATGTTGATAAATGGGAACAGATACTGGAGGAAGAAAGAAATATATACGAAGTGGTGGCACTGATTTCTAGAAGAGAGAAGAGAGGTAAGGGTAAATTTGAAGGAAAATTACCTTTGAAATTTTTATCATGTAACAAGATTGGTCATTTTGCTTCTTGATGTCCTACAAGGGTTCCTAAGCACAAACCTAAGTTTTACAAATCAAAGTATCCTAAAGACAAGGAATGCTATTATGCTAGTGAGGATATTTCTAATGATGATGGTGACTATGATGAAATTGGATTTATTGCTATAAAGGATGATGAGCCTATACATGAGGAAAAAGCTTTAGTATCTTGTCTTGAAAAGAAATATGAATGGGTTATAGATAGTGGTTGTTCACATCATATGACTAGAGATAAAAATAAGTTTGTGAGTTTAAAAATACATGATGGTGGTGTTGTCAGATTTGGTGACAATACTCCTAAACTTATCATTGGAGTAGGATATATTTCTCTAGATGGTAAGACAAATACTAATAATGTATTACTTGTTGATGGAATTAAGCATACTCTATTAAGTGTTGGACAATTAGTGGACAAGGGTTATCAAGTGAAATTAATTAATGGTAAATGTTCTATCAAAACTAAAATAGGAGATTTGAACGCATCTGGTACTAGGTCTAGAGGTAATGTATTTCAATTGAACACATTTGAAGCTTCTTTTTTTATTGTGAAAGTTGATAACAGTTGGTTATGGCACAAAATATTTTGTCATGTTAACTTTGATAACATTGTGAAGGTAAATCGGACAAATGCAATAAGATATCTACCTAATATTGTGAAGTCATCTAACACTGTGTAGAGAGTGTTTTATGGGGAAGCAGACTAGAAGCACTTTTAAAAGCAAACCTTATTCAGCAAAAGGGATGTTGGATCTAGTGCACACAGATCTGTGTGGTCCTACAAGAGAAAGATCATACTATGGTGAAAGGTACTTTATAATTTTTGTTGATGACTTTTCTAGGATGATGTGGGTTACATATTTGAGAGAGAAATCTGAAGCATTTGACAACTTCAAGCTATTTTAAGAAAAAGTTAAGAATGAATCTAGTTTGAAGATAAAATGTTTGAGATCAGACAAAGGTGGTGAGTTTACATCAGAGTTATTTAATTCATACTATGAAAAGAATGGAATATTCAGATAGACATCTGCAACTAGGACACCACAACAGAATGGGATTGCAGAGCGAAGAAACAAAACTATATTAGATATTGCAAGGACTATGTTGTTGGAAGGAAATGTATCACATGTTCATTGGACAGACGTTGTTGGTACCATTTTGTACACCTTGAACATAATTTAGATCAGAGAAGGTACAAGTCAAAATCCTTATGAATTATGGTTTGATCATACACCTACTGTGAAATATTTTAGAATATTTGGTAGTAAATGTTATATCAAGAGAGATGATGAGATAGGAAAGTTTGATGCTAGAAGTGATGAAGGATTTTTTCTTGGTTATTCTACTAAGAGTAAAGCATATAAATGTTACAATCTGAGATTGAGAAAGTTGATTGAAAGCGCCAATGTGAGGATAGATGAAAAGTTTCAGATTTAGGAAAGAATATACGAATGTGGTGAGATTATAGAGATAAAAGAGGTTATTGCTAAACCTGAAGAAACTTTGATGATTGAAGATGTAATTGAAGATGAACTGATTGAGGTTACTGAGATTTCAAAGACTCAAAGGTATGTAAAGAAGAACCATCCTGAAGATCAAATAACTGGTGATGTAAGTAAAGGTATGATGACTAGATCTAAAGTTAGAGATGAAATTTATTTCATTTCTCAAGTTGAGCCAAAAATTACTGATAAGCATGTAGAGATGAATCTTGGGCTAAAGCTATGGAAGAAGAACTAGAATAGATAAAGAAAAAAAATACTTGGGAATTGGTTCCAAGACCTAAGAACAAAAATTTGATTGGTACTAAATGGGTTTCACAAACAAAATGGATAAGGAAGGAACAGTGGTAAGAAACAAGGCTAGACTAGTGTGTAAAGGCTACTCGGAACAAGAAGGCATAGACTATGAAGAAACATTTTCTCCTATTGCTAGATTGGAAGTTGTGAGATTATTTCTTGCTTATGCTTCACATAAAGACTTTAAAGTTTATCAGATGGATGTGAATTTAGAATTCTTGAATGACGATTTGGAAGAGGAATTTTACATTGAGCAACCTGATGGTTTTCCTTTGACAGATGATGAAGACATGGTTTTTAAGTTGAAGAAAGCACTGTATGGACTGAAACAAGCACCGAGGGCATGGTATGCAAGGCTAGACAAGTACTTACTTCGTCTTGGTTTTAAGAAAGGTAATACAGACAGTAATTTATACTTAAGAACTGATGAAGATGGAATCTTGATTATAGAAGTTTTTGTTGATGATATCATTTTTGGAGGCAATGATAAGATGAGTAAGAAGTTCTCTAAAGAAATGGAAAATGAATTTGAGATGTCAATGATTGGTGAAATGAAATTTTTTTTCGGTTTGCAAATTAATCAGAGTAATAATGGCATTTTTATATCTCAGATCAAGTATCTTAAGGAAATGTTGAAAAAGTTTGGAATGGAAGATCGTAAACCTGTTGGAACACCTATGGTGACTGGACACAAATTGATTAGTACTGATGAGACTCAAAGTTTTGATCAGACAAAGTATAGATCTATGATTGTTGGTCTATAATATCTAACTCACACTAGACCAGACATTACCAATGCACCTGGAATTGTGGCTAGATATCAGGTAGATCCTAAAGAGACACACTTTGCTACTGTGAAAACAATTTTCATATATTTGAAAGGAACAATAGAATATGGATTGTGGTATGAAAAATCAGATGATTTTACTTTGAAGGCTTATAATGATGCTGATTGGGCAGGTAATGTGGATGATAGAAAGAGTAAAAGTGGTGGTGCATTTTTCCTTGGGAAAAGGCTGGTTTCTTGGTTGAGCAAGAAGCGAAACTATATTGCTCAATCTACTGTTGAGTCAGAGTATGTTGTTGCTTCAATAAATTGCACACAAGTTGTTTGGATGAAACAAATGTTGAAGGACATTGGAATAATTTTTGAAGAACCAATGGTTATCCATTGTGATAACACCGGCACAGTGAATATGTCAAAGACACCTATAATGCATTCAAAGACTAAGCACATTTCTATTAAGTATCATTTCTTAAGGAGAAGGTAGCAGAGAAAGAGATTAAACTGGAATACATTAGAACAAAGGAACAAATAGCATATATATTTACAAAACCTTTGCCAAAAGATGCTTTTGAATACCTCTGAAGCATGCTTGGGGTGATGGCCCCTCCTAGTGGTAATTAATTGATATAGACATGCATCAGTCCAGTGGCTTTCATAGCTATATCATCTTTTGGACTTGATGGATGGATCTACTCCTCAGGGGGAGTGATTGGAGGAACACAAGAGCACATTTGGGTAATATTTTACCTGGTTGATTGGACATGAATATTTGAAAAAGCTACACCTTACAGAAGATTACAGATGAGTTATGACACCCTTTTCCATTGTTAGGAAAGGGGGAAAGAGTCTATGTGAAAATCCCTACTGTTTTGGGGAGATTTGTGTTGAGGATATTGAGAAGATTGTATTGAGAGAGTATAATTTTTGGGTTGATGGATTTTCCCATATGTTTCCATCAATTCCAAAGGGGGAGATTATTGGATGATATCATTTTTTGGTACTGATCATGTTGTTTATATTAATGTTTCTTCATTGACGTCAACATATATTTCTGTGGAGAAAATAGACTGGTTTCTTGACTGGCAGAATTGTAAAGATGATTCAAAATGATCAAAGTTGGATATATGAAGAAGGAAGTGTGTTGACCTTATTCCTAAGGTCACTTGGCTTTATGTTGCATATTGCAGATGCTATAGTTGATTTGGTGAAGACTGGTTTGTGGACTGTAACTGTGATACTTGACAGAGTAGGTCTCTGTGTTTCAGGTATATCTTACTAGCAAAGATATTTCAGATGAAGCGAGCTTACTGGTGGACAACCGACATATATTTGAATAATGGGTTGAGTTCAATTTTTATGTGATTACTGGTGATGTCATTCATGGCGTGTATTTTGAAGAAGACCTATTTGGTGGCCGACTTTAGACATGTAGCATGTAAAATGAATTGTGAGCGTGCATTGCAGATATGGGAGTATATGTGATGGATTGTAATTGCTTTTTGCTTGTTATAGGTATCGTGTGACGTATCCTAGCAAGGGGTTATATAATTATTTGTGTATTGGAAAGCCTTGATTGGTAGACCTAATTAATTAATTAATTATGTATTGGGAAAGCTTAATTTGCCGACCTGATGAATTATTGTAAAGAGGTATATATGAGACATATTTTCTTTTGGAAATATGTGGTAGAGATTGAAAAGGCAGAGAAGAGTGGAAGCTACAAGGCTTGTTGGCTGCTGGATGTAGATCAGAGTTTATTGTTTACTTCATTGGAACTGACCAAGTCAAGATAGTTTTTATCAGACAGTTCACCGGATTGTATATTCCTATAAACACTTGTTTGGATTGTGAATCCTTGAGGGTGGATTTAACCTTCTTTGGGTAGTGTGCTTGGGCAGTGAGCCTACTACTTTTCTTGACTCCTAACAGGGTTTGTCTCCTAACAGGGATTGTGTATTGTAATGTTATAATAAGCTCCTAACAGGGCTAAATATTTTAATAGGGATACTATACTCTCAGTACATTATTTGTGGGTGTTAATTCCCACCTAGGTTTTACCTTTAAAAGGGTTTCCTCGACAATAAGTATTGTTTTATTGTGTTGGCATTTACTGTGTTATCATTTATATTGCAGATTTGGTTTACAAAGTTTAAAGTTTAATAATCTATATCACAACTGATTCACCCCCCCCCTTCGTAGTTGTCTTGTGGACTGTTATTTCTAACAGTATGTTGAATCATTCTAGAATTCATGGAGTTTTTTCCAAATGGATGGGATTTGGTTGTTCATTAGACATTATCATGGAATGATTTAATTTTATATTCCCAGGTTAGGTAAGTATAACCATACTTCCTAATAATTTTTTATTCTTATATTGCTCAAATTTATCTTTGATAAAATTACTACTAGATGGCGTTTGTCCAAATTTCAATAATTTAGGTTTATTCATTGATTGGTGCAGTAATTTTAATCCTAGCAATGTGAAAAATTTGGAAGTAATTCGCTAGATAACTCTTCCTAATATCCCAATTGATATTATACATAGTAACATTATTATGGATATCGCTAATAAAATTGGTAAATTTGTAGATTTAGATAGGGATTTCCTCAGAAGCTCAGATATTAAAGTTGCAATCAAGTTAGATAATTTGGTGAAACATCTTAAGAATATTAAACTAAAAATAGGTGAAGAAGTTTATAACATCAACCTAAAATTTTGTGAACCCATGTCTTACTCCAAGAATAATCTAGGAATTAAATTGGATTCATTTGTACCAATTGCTTAGGTTTGTCACAAAATGGAAAATGATTCTCAATCAGGAAAATATATAGACTCCATCTTGAGAACTTCATCCTTGTCTCAAAAGAATATGGATCCGATAGACTTGAACATTCAGATGAAATCTTATGAATCAATAAATGTCCTTAGTCCTAGTAGAAGTAATATGGAGAGTAGGAGGATAGTATATTTTTTACCAATAGAAGAAAAATATGATACAAACCCTGAAGATTTGGAAGAAGGGGAAATTGAGTCTGGTAATCCTTAGAAGGATTTCAATGTGGAATCAGCTAGGTTGGCTTCACCAATTAGTCAAAAGAAAATTGATCTAATTAGTGAATCATAGGACATAGATGTAGAAACATACAAATACTCCCTATATTAAATCTTGAATTAGGCTAAAGCTATGGACGAAATAGTAAATATTGAACTTAAGTGTATTGAGGAAGGAAATATCCTTCAGAAATGCAACATTAAAGAATATAATTTAGAAGGCAATGAGATTATGGACCTTAATGGCTCCAAGGGCCCTATTAATGAGGGAGACTACCTTCAAGAAGAAATTTATGAATTACTAGGATTAGAATATCCTACTAGGAGTGTCTGCCAGCAAAATGGTCATGAAAATATGTTAGAAGATTTTGCAAACATTATTGAAGATGAGGAATGAAGAGAACAAGATGTAGAACCATAGATAAACAATAGAAAGACAAAAATTGTAGGAGATATTAAGGGTTTACCAATGAATACCAAAGGAAAGGATCAGCATGGTTGTGCAAAAATACCAAAATAGAGGGGTAGAAAATCTCTTAGCGAATTAAGAAATATCTCTGCCAAGGTTGTAGGTCACGCAAAATTAACATCATTATATGCTAGGAAGGGGAAGAGCCTTCCCACGACCCCATGAAACTCATAAAATGTAATTTTAGGGGCCTCAATGCCCCTAATAAGCAACGCATCTTAAAAAGATGCTTTAAAACATTTGAGGCTAATTGTATTCTTCTCCAAGAAACTAAACTAGGGGAGAAAGTGCTAGGAATGAAAATCTTTAATAGAGAGAATTCAATATTCTTTATTGTGTTGTTCACAAGGTATTATCTTGAGTATATATATATATATATATATATATATATATATATATATATATATATATATATATATTATAGCAGAGATATATATTTCGTATGTTGTTGAGGAGATGACATGCACACTGTAATTGATGTCTTTCCTCAGCACATAAAATTATGCTTATATACATAATATAGGAGTCATGTATATGTAGAGACATGACCGTATGTGGCTTTAGCCATGCAGGGTCATGTCTTACATATTCATGCCCTTTCGTAACTGTTGTTACATGTAACTATCACACATTATACATTATATGTGTGTGTGTGTGTTACAATAACTATCATATGATACTCATTGTAGCACTTCCATTACTTATAAACTGATATCAACTAAGTCTATTTCATTAAAAAATTACGTATAACTATTAAGAATAGTTATCGTAACATATATGGTATTAACCATATCAAAACCCGATTCAATACAGGTTGAATATATATTACATGCAATCGAGTAAAGTTGATTCATTCTAGCATATCGAAGCTATAATTTAACACTCCCTTTTAGCAAGAGAGGATTGACCAGAATAATGATCTCATGATGTCACTGTTATCAAAATCCTGACTCAATTTAGAACTGGATTCTTTTTATAATAACACTTAATCACTTTATATCAAGGTAACCGACATGGTCCAGAACACAAGTTTAATGTACTCAACCTGGTAGAATAATTTATCATAATTCTTGACTCAATTCAAAATTGGATTTAGTGATAAGTATTGGTGTCAAGATATCTGATGCATTCCGAAACAAAAATTGTAGCACATGTTATCATAATCCACGACTAAATTTGGAACTGGATTAAACGATAACTTAATTGGGTCAAACTATTGTAGGTCGTCACCTCACAATAGTGACCTCTCACACATGAAAGATCGTCACCTTTCCAAAACAAACAATATTTAAATATTTTATTAATTAATACATCAATTTACATAATTATGAGATTTAATCTCAAAAATTTAATCACAACTTAATCATACCGAGTTTCTTTCTGAAGTACTCAATTTTCAAATTTGCAAGAGGCTTGGTAAAAATATCAGCATTTTGTTCTTCAGTATTGATGTAGACCAATTTGATAATATCTTTGTCTACCATATCTCTTATGTAATGGTAAGGAATTTCTATGTGCTTGGAGCGATTGTGAAAAACTGGATTTACTGAAATTTTAATACAACTTTGATTGTGACAATGAATTACTATAGGCTTTAGGGGTTTGCCAAACAATCTAAATAGTAACTTCCCTAACCATACTGCTTCTCGAGATCTCATTGAAGTGGCCATATATTCTGCTTGATCAGTAGAACTTTGAGCAACTGCTGGTTGTTTTCTACTGAACCAAGAAATCATTGTTAATCCAAGACTAAAAAAACATCTTTTAGTGCTTTTACGGTCGATTGAATTTCCAGCCCAATCAAAGTCAGTGAACCCTTGAAGTTGTATCTCAACATTCTCATATTTTAGGCCCATTTCAATTGTACCACATAAGTATCTTAGAATATGTTTAGCAGTTGTTAAGTGGATCTTCTTTGGTTCACACATGAAATGACTTAAAATAATTTTAGCATAGTAGATATTAAGATGAGTGTTTACCAAGTACATAAGTGATCTAATTAGCTGTCTATAATATGTAGGATCTATAGATTCTGAATCTGTTGCTTCATCTTTGAGCTTCTGAAGATTTTTTTCCATTGGAGTGGTTAATGGTTTATACTTTATCTGCCAAATCTAGTTAAAATGTCCATGGTGTATTTTCTATGATTTAAGAAAATATAGTTTTCTTTCTGTAATACTTCTAAGCCTAAGAAGTAGTGTAACAAACCTAGGTCCTTCATATCAAATTCATTTGTGAGATCTTTTTTACATTTAGCAATAAGATGATCTTCTCCTGTTGTTAATAAATCATCAACATAAAGAACTAGAATTATCATTTCACCTTTGGATATTTTGAAGTATATATTAGGTTCAGCTTCATTTTTGGAGTACCCTAACTTGGAGAGATAATTTTCTATGTGTTCATACCAATCCCTGGGAGCTTGCTTAAGGTCGTAGAGGGATTTCTTCAATTTGTAAACATAACTATTTTTTTCATGGGTTTTGAAGCCTTCTGGTTGTTCTATGTATACTTCTTCAATAACACCATTTAGAAATAATTTTTTTACATCCATTTGATGTATCTTCCACTCTTTTGGATGCTGCAATGATGATAATGGTTCTCACAGAGGTATATCAAGCAACCGGAGTAAAAGTTTCTTCGTAGTCAATTCTAAATTTTTGAGAAAAACCCTTGGTGACAAATCTGGCTTTATGTTTTTCAATACTACCATCTGAAGCATATTTGATTTTGAATAACCATCTTGAAGCGACAACTTATTTCCCTTTAGGTCTTGTTACTACTTCCCAAACATCATTTTTTACAATAGATTGATATTCTTTGATCATCGCATCTTTCCAGGATTGACATGTTAAAGCTTCTTTAACATTAGATGGTTCAGATTTTGTAAGTTCAGCCATAAGTGCAAGATAACATCTTTGATTTCTTGTTCTCTTACTTTCTCTAAATATTTCATCTCGTTCAACATTATTTTATTCAATCATTTTTCTTTCCCATAGTGGCCTTTTCTTATTGTTAGGAATTTCAACATCTTCAAGGTTAGATGAGGGGAGCTCATCATGTTCTATTGTGTTTTCTGTTTGGATATCAGTAATATAGTTCCCATCACCTTGAAAGACAATCTCCCTCAGATTCTTAATTTTGTGATTTTCATTATTTTCTATAATGTTCTCCCTTTGATTCTCATTCGATCCTTCTTGTGTAAGTGTAGAGATTTTGAGAGAAATATCTTCTTCAAATTTGATATCTCTACTAATTTCAATAGATTTATGTCCTAGGAAGTAGACCATGTATCATTTAGTAGTTTCACTTTAAGCAAAAAATATTCCTTTCTTTCCAAAGGGTTCTAGTTTGGTTTTTTTCTCTTTAGGAATGTGAACATATACAGGACATCTGAAGATTCTTAGATGACTTAGATATGGTTTCTTCCATGTAAAGGCTTCTTCAGGAGTAATGTTTTCTAGGATTGAGTGACGTCACTTGTTTTGAATGTATACGGAAGTATTAGATGCTTCAGCCCAAAATGAGGTATGAAGATTTTGACCATGCATCATGGCCTTGTCAGCTTCGATAATGGTTCTATTTTTTCTTTCTGCTACTCCATTCTGTTGAGGGTTATAAGGTACTGTATACGCCCTCTTAATCCCAATAGAAGTGCAAAATCCTTTAAATTTTTCAGAGATATATTCACCTCCATTGTATGAACTTAGAGTTTTTATTTTCTTACGAGTTTGGTTTTCCACTAATTTTTTAAATTCTTTGAATTTTAGCAATACTTCATTTTATTCTTTGAGTTTAAGAAAATAGATCCAAGTTTTTATAGAGTAATCGTCAATGAAAATCACATAATACGAAAATCCTCCTAGTGAGAGAGTTGACATAGGTCCACACAAGTCCATGTGAATGAGTTCTAATACAATTTTGGTTTTACATTCACTAGAGGGAAATGATCTTTTAATATTTTTTTCCTAGAGAACACCCTTTACAAGTTCTAATATGATCTAATTTTAGATTAGGTATGCCTGTAGTGAATTTCTTTATGGAAGGAAGAGTGCTAAATCCAAGATGTCCCAACCTTCTGTGCCAGATTTCATTAGAGATTGATACTTCATGACATAGAGCTAATTTGTGACTATTACATAGTTTGTATAGGATTCCATCCCTACACCCTATAGAAATAGCATTTTTTAAGTTAGTGTTTTTAGTCCATATTAGCACTTTATCTTCTTGGAATGTAACATGATAGCCTTGATCGGCTAGGCCTGAAATAGAGACCAGGTTCCTTTTTATGCCTAGTACAAAGAGAACATCTTTCAATTGTAGATTTACCCTTGTTTTCAATTTGATTGAGCAGGTCCCAATTCCTTTCACTGGATAAGTGGAGTTGTCTCCAATTGTAACCTCTTTAGAGGAATGTTCTTCTAGGGTTTCAAATTGATTTATAAATCTAGTTATGTGTCATGATGCTCTGCTATCAATTATCCAATTTTTTTTATTTGAATTTACTTCACTTGATAACGCCAAGAAGAATAGGGATATTTTTGCTTCTTTGGCTTTGGCTATTGCTTGTTAAATTTTCTTTATCTTTGGATAGAACCTGTGAGTATGTCCAAGTTTATCACATTTATAGCACTATACTTTGGAGAAATCTTTGGTTTTGTGATTTTTGCTATAATTTCCCTTCTTATGTTTGAACTTCCATTTATTTCTTTTGAAATTTGAATGAGTATGTAGAGCTTGGATCTCTCTTCCTTGTTTGGCCCAATCCCTCTTGATATTAATCAGGATTCCTCTTGAATGTAATCATTCTTTAGTTGATCAAACTTAGGTAGAGAAGGGCATCCCTTTATACATTGAATAAAATATTCCCATGAGATAGGTAATCATCTAAGAGCTATTAATGTTAACTCCATGTCATCAACATTGTTTCCAATAGTAGATAGTTGATCCTTTAATTCATAAATTCTTAGGAAGTAAGACGTGATGGTTTCCCCTTTGTTCATCTTTAAATTCAGGAGTTGTTGTTTGAGAGTAAGTAATATACTTGTATTATTGATCTCATATGTCTCTTGAATGGTTTTGAATACTTATAAGTGGTTTTTAACCTTTCTATGGAGGGAAGAATATGATCTTTAACAACGTCGATTATTATTTTCTTTGCTTTGTTGTTACGCCTTTTCCAAGTTGATTTATCAAGTTCATATTCAGGCATCTTTATATCCTCCTCAACATAGGAATCTAACTCAAGTTCTTGAAGAAATGTTAGGATTCGTATCTTCCATAAGAAGAAGTTCACAACAACTTCAAGTTTGTCCTCCACTTTAATGTTATTGGCCATTTATTATTCTCCTCTTGTATTCTAATAATCAATTTGATATAATTCAGAATTTTACTTATATTGATTCTTCTATAGAGAGGCTCTAATACCATGTTAGGAATGAAGATCTTTAATAGAGATAATTCAATATTCTTTATTGTGTTGTTCACAAGGTATTATCTTGAGTAAATATATATGTATTTATATTTACTGAATTATAATAGCAGAGATATATATTTCGTATGTTGTTGAGGAGATAACATGCACAGTCTAATTGATGTCTTTCCTCAACACATACGATTATGCTTATAGACATCATATAGGAGTCATGTCTATGTAGAGACATGACCATACATGGCTTAAGCCACGTAGGGTCATGTCTTAGATATTCATGCCCTTTCATAACTTTTGTTACGTATATGATAAACGGTTTATATAGCCCACAACAATATAGTGTTACATATAACTATCATACGATAGTTATCATAACACATTATATATATATATATATATATATATATATATATATATATATATATATATCTGTGTGTGTGTTACGATAACTATCGTATGATAGTTATCATAGCACTTTCATTACTGATAAACCGATATCAACTAAGTCAATTTCATTGAACAATTAGTATAACTATTAAGAATAGTTATCGTAATATATATGGTATTAACCATATCAAAACCCGATTCAATACAGGTTGAATATATATTACATGTAATCGACTAAAGTCGATTCATTCTAGCATATCAAATATGATCAATATAATCTATTTTAATATATATATATATATATATATATATATATATATATATATATAAGTCAATCAGATCAAAGCTATAATTTAACAGAAAGATTTGTCCCGACTGGGAAACAAACTAGGTATCTCAAAAATTCTTGGGGAAGCGTCTTTAGGTTCTTCAGCAGTAGTAGAAATTCTATGGGACCCTAGTAAATTAATATATGAGAGATTTAATGGGTCTAGATTCTAGATGGGGGGAAAGATTACAAGCATACATAGTAAAGTGTCCTTCATACTAATTAATATATATATGGTATGATTAGTTTAGCAGAAAAATTAGCAGTATGGGATGAAATAGGACATTTCTTTATAGAATATGAGAATTCACCTATAATCAGTGGAGGTGATTTTAATGCTATTCTAAATCAAGAAGAAAAAAGAGGACTTGGAAAAGACTATAGAAAAGAACCATTTTAGAGAATGGGTTAATAAACATGAATTGATGGGCATTAAAACATCTAATGGAATTTTTACATGGACTAATAGGAGATTAGGATTTAGTAATATCGCAAAAAATTTAGATAGGTTTTTTTTCAGAGGAAGTTTAACAACTTTTGACTTTAATTTTGAATCCTTTATCATACCAACCTCAGGGCGAGATCATTATCTAGTAGCCTTGGCAATAAATGAAAATGTTAAACCTAATAGAAATCCATTTAGATTTGAAAAAATGTGGCTCCTTGCTAATAATCTTTTAGAAATGATAAAACAATGGTGGATGGAGTCATGTTTTGAAGGATCTAGGGCGTATGTGTTCATGTGTAATCTTAAACATATTAAGATGAAACTTAAAGAATGGAATAATGCCTCTTTTGGGAATATTCATGAAGCCAAAATAAATACTAAAATTGAGCTAAATAACCTTAACGAGGAAGTTATTAAATCTGGAATGGACCTTAATAACTATCTAAAGGAAAAAATAATTGTTGCAAAAATATGAGGATATTTTAGTTAAGAGGTTTTCTGGAAGCAAAAATCTAGAGAAACTTTGTTAGATGAAGGAGATAGAAATACAAAAAAAATTCATTATAGTACTAAACGTCGAAGGAAAATTAATAAGATCAATAGGATCAATAACTCAGAAGGAGACATGTTAGAAGATCCACATCTTATTGTAATGAAGCAGTACACTATTTTGGTAATCGGTTAAATAACAGAGAAGGATCTAAATGGACTGCCCAAGAAGATATATGCCAATATATTCCTAAGCTTATTAGTAAAGAAGAAAACCAACATATGATGGCTAGGATTACTAAGGAAGAAGTCAATTTTTCCCTTAACTAACTTCATTCTGATAAAGCAATAGGACCAGATGGGTTTCCTACTTTCTTCTTCCATAAATGTTGGTCTTTTATCGGTGATGAGGTGACTAAGGTCTTGGGAGGTATCAGAAATTCAAGAAGAATACTTTAAGAAATTAATAGTACTTTTTGGCTCTCATTCCAAAGAAAGAAGAGGTTAGGAATATGGAAGATTTTAGACCAATCTCTCTATGTAAAACACTTTACAAACTTTTCACCAAAATCCTTGCTAAGAGACTGAAATTAATCCTACCAACCATTATTTCTAATGAGAAAACAGTTTTTGTGCCAAGTAGATCGATTTTATATGGGTTACAATTGCCTAGGAGGTGATACATATAATCTAGAACAATAAAGAACCTAGTATGCTACTAAAATTGGATATAAAAAAGCCTATGATATGGTAGATTGGAGATTCCTCTATAAATGTATGGAAGCTTTTGGCTTCTCTAGGAAGTGGATTAACCTTATCTTTGAATGTATATCTACACCCATAATTTCAATCTTGGTAATTGGAAACCCAGAAATTTTATTTGAGATCTCACAAGGAATTTGGCAGGGAGATCCAATTTCCCCTTTCCTTTTCATCATCATGGTTGAAGCATTGGGAAGATCCTCAAAAAAAATCTAGAGAGAGGAGTGCCCTAAAAGGTATTAGAATAACCATCCAGCTCGATCCAACTACTCATCAACGATTTCTTGATGACTCTATGCTATATGGGAATGCTAATAAAGAAGAAGCAATGAATTTGAAGTCAGTATTAGACAAATATTCACTAGCATCTAGCTAGGTCATTAATAAAAATAAATCAGAGATTTTCTTCTTCAATACTCATGATAGAATAAAAGATGAGATCATAAGGATTATGGATTTTAAAAAGGGAATGTTTCTCACTAAATACTTAGGCTTACCTTTCGACAAGGGATTAAAGGATTCTAATTTATGAGATAATGTGATTCAAAAAGTAGGCAAGAAAGTTGATTTATGGAAACAAAAGTGGTTGTCATCTGCAGGTAGAACAACTATGGTAAAATATGTTATATCTACAATACCAATATACCAAATGTCTTGTTTACAATTGCCGAGTGGTATTAGACAAAAACTTATTCAAAATTTTAGATCCTTCTTTGGGAAAGGAGAAAATGATAAAAATAAAATAGCTTTAATCGCATGGGATACCATATGTAAGGCAAAGGAGGATGGAGGGACAAATATTAAGGATATTAAAGATCAAAATCTTTCTCTAGGTAAAAAATTTGATTAGAAATTATAAGATATCTAGAGCTTAAATGGGTTAAGATTGTAAAACATGAGTATTTAGATGGTATGGATCCTCTAAGTATATTAAGACATGAAAGTCCTCCTAAAGGATATAGGATATGGAATTTTATAAGAAATTGCAGAAGTATTATTTCGAATGATGTCACATGGAACATTGGAAATGGAGAAAGAGATTTATTCTAGGATGATTCTTGGGGGGTTACACGCCCATAGCTAAGTTGATAGATGATAATGAGACAATAGAAAGATTAAAAGCTAATATTGGGATATATGTAAAATATTATATCAAATTCCCATATGGTAACTCAACGTTAGGATGGGAATGGAATATAAGTAGGAATATTTACATTTTAGATGATTTCTTCAATTAGTTATTGAACATATTAAAGGATAGGTACATAACCCCTAGTGATGCTAATGATAAGGTGATATGGACCTCAACAAAAAAATAGGGAATACAAATACTAATGATGGGTACAAATGTCTTTATAAGAGGAAAGGCTTTGAGACCTCTGATTTTCCCATTGATTTATGTTGGAGTAAACTATGTTTACCTAAGGCAGGGATGTTCACTTGGTTAGCTCTCCAAGGAAGGTTATTGACTGCTGACACCTTCTGTAAGATGGGGTACAATGGCCCATATAGATGTGTGTTATGTAAGAAGGAGGAAGAAAGTATTGACCGTCTTCTACTAAATTGTAATTTCACAGAAAAATGTTGGAGATGGCTGAAAAAGAGATTGAATTGGCAGTCTGCCAATCCTCTCAAACTTGTTGACTTTTTGAAAGGGTGGCCTAGACCCAGAAATTAAGATTTATATAATAACATTTGGATCATAGCCCCCTCAGCTATACTTTGGGAAGTATGGAAAGAAAGAAATCGTAGAATTTTCAAGGATGTAGAATTGCAAATCAGCCAATTTTTAAATAAATTAGAAGTTGCAATCGTAGAAGTAGTTAATAGTAGAAATTTTCTGAGTAAGCAGACAATAAATTTTACTATACAAGGTGATAGAACTAGAAACATATGGACAGGATTAAAAATACCACCGATAGAAAATTATCCTAAAAAATATATTGAGAAGCTAAGAAGATTGTAAATGGGTGCCTCTGGCTCCAAGATGGTTTAAACTTAATTTTTACTGGGATTCCAGAGGTAATCCTTGGATATTCGGGATAGGAGTGTGCATAAATAATAGTAAGGATGATTTAGTAGCCAGTTTAGCAGATCCTATAGGTGGAAGAACTATCAAAGAAGAAAAATTCCTCACCCTAATTGAAGGGTTAAGACTCAATAGTAAAATAGGTATTAAGAAATTGGAAATTGTGGGATATTTAGCTTTGATTGTTAATGCAATTAGGAAAGGAGAAACACCTAGTTGGAAGCTTAATGGGTATGTAAAATAGGCCATGGGTATTCTCACATTCTAAGCTCACTTTACCATTAATCATATCTATAGAGAGGGTAACCAAGAGGCGGATAAATTAGCTAATTTAGGGGTTGATAAGGCCAGACCTGGTATAGGTTAATGTAGAAGAACCCTACCTTTAAGAGGCAATTAGAAAATATAGGAAATATAGACATGTAGGATAAGCATTAATTCATCCCTATTTGAACCTATAAGAAATATGGATAGCAATATTATCCTGACCATTCCCACTTGTTGTAGTAGATTTGGACATATGAAGGGATTTGAAGCAGTATTCTAAAGAATAAGTATTTTTCATATTAACACATATAGGTATAAGGATAGATATATATCTCTAAATATATAAATAGAGTCACTTGATAAATAAATGTAACCCAAAATATGAAACATGCCTTAGAGGTAATTTCAGGTCAAACTAATGATAAATTGTAAAGGAATTTATTTAAAAATATAAATTAAGGAAAGTTGTATTTAACAATATTGTTTAAGGAAAGAAAATAGGAAATATAGAAAGATGTTAAAGAGGGAGGAGTGAAGGTTCAGTATCTAAGAAAACCAATAGAAAATGAAATGATTATGAGTTATAAATAGCATTCATTATGTCCTTTCCTAAAAACATGTGCGAGTTAGATTAGCAATATTTTGGCATAAGCTGAGTACCGATGGCTACCCCAATCAAGTTAAGAAGCATGAAATCACATGTAGCCTTTGAAGGAAGATTAACAATGAAGAGGATTAATAATATGATGATGGTTACCTATGATACTATAGTAAGAGAAGTATACAAAATCCTAGGGAGTGAGTTTATTGAAAGTGACAACAGGCATTGGGTAAAATCAGATATTCCAGCTATGTTGATTGCCTTGGCTATGCAATTTGATCTTGATATAATATCCATTGGAAGATTATGTAGAATAATCTTCAGAAGAAAGTATTTAAAAGATTTAGATAAAGTGATTGGAAGTATTAGGGAAGATCTGATGATCCCCAAACCAAGACATTATCATCATTTCACGATTAATTAAATAAAGGTCCCAACCTTTCCAATTCTAGTTGTGGAAGGTTGGGAAAGATACATAGAATAAATCCCTTCAATAAGGAGAAAACTACCCTTCCCCATGTACTTTACACATCTAAGATGTGCGCCTAAACCAAATTGGTCTGGTATCTTTGTTCTAGAGGATGATGTTAGAATGATAGTGGAATGGGATGAAAAGCATGATTCGAATGTTTCAAAGTAATAAGTAATTCTTGTCTATGTAAACTGTTCACTTTGAAAATGAATGGTTTTAAAAGAAGACATGTACTATGGAATATTGTTGATTGCCAAATTATCTTATGGAAGGATTGAACATAAATATGAGGTTATATATGTATATATCCATAAACAGGTAGATATTCATATTTATTACTGAATATTTTAATATGTTAGCTTGTTCTAATAAGATGGGTAAGATATCTGATGACAATGGTTTTAATAACTTGTTCTAACAAAGCAAGATGTTTATCTGAATGAAATTTTTCTATGTAAACCCAGATTAAATGATGGATTGTATGTAATATATATATTAAGTAATCTTATCAAATATATAATGCTCAATGAATGTACTGTTTATCCTTTTCTAGATTTTACCAAATAGCTATAAATAAACTTAGTGTTTATCGACCAATCCTGTTTTAGTAATGTGTAAAGAAAAACATCAAAGAAATGAACCATATACACATTTGACACATGGATTTTTAAAATGGAAACCTTGTTAAGGGAAAACCCACTTGGAACCAGTAACCCAAAATTTTCACTCTTCTGAAGTGATCTCGGTGAAGAGCCAACCCTATTAAAGGTTACAAACACACTGTTAAGTGTGACCTTGTTAGAGGATTTAAAACCATTGGTTATTCTTTTGACCTTGGAAATACACTATGTTGTCAATAAGAAAAACCTTTTGATACTCTTGAGTATCTCAATACATTAAGGACTGTTAAATCCCACTCGGTTAAGAGATTTTCTTAATCAATGGTTAAACTGAAATAGTAAATGATCTGTTCATAAATACAACTTTACTTTGCAGATTTTAAGATCTATTGTAAGTCTATAATACCTCTTATGATCAATGTTCTCTTCAATACCTTTTCTCCCCTTCTTTCTTCTTTCTTCTTGGTGAATGTTGTTTCTTCTCTGTTGCTCGGTGTCTGCAGAATTATTGGCTCTGTTCCTCAGCCTGTATGATTAGATCTGCATGAAGACTTCTATCTTCACTAGAATTGTATTTAGCATTCCTCTCTTTCATAATGAATTACTTGTCTCTTTATATAGACATTATTTCACCATTAAATCTCCTTGTCTTTCTTTTTCTTGACGTAGATAGCTTTCTTGATATGCAAATCTCACCATCCATTGATTTAATCTTTAAAGTTTTTCTTTAGTTTTATTCCGTAGATTTCTCCTTGACAACTGTGAATAAAACTAGCTTTAAATCTTTAGTTCAATTGGTCGATAAAAACAAAGTAATCAATTAGTTAACTCTATATATAGCTCATGCTAGCTAAGTGTTTTTTCATTTCCTAAATCCATTTCTGATCGGTGATCAACTCTTAGTTTGCTTGGTCATTGACTCTAGTTCTCCTCAGGCATCAACACTATCTATCGGTGTTGTCTGTCTGTCGGTCAACACTATGAACGGCTCAGAGTTCACTTCAGTTATGCTCAGTGTTGTGGTGCTTGGTATACACTATGACTGCTTGGGGTTCTCTATCCGTCAGTGTTTACTGTCACTCAGTGTACACTAGATTTTTATGTTTACCGATAACATAAACTTTATCTCTTTGGTTTCTTGAAGTCTATGATAATATGTATATGGCCAATAAAATTATATCAAGTTGACATCAATGATAATACAATAAATTAACTAATTTAATGTCTTGCATTTACTTTCTCCAACTCAGTGATCATCAACTTATCATCTTCAAACATTCAATCAGTTATAGTTCATCAATCTCTCCCTTTGGCATTGATGAAAACATACTTTTAACACAATATGAAATATGCAATTTAAAACTTTCCAAACTTATTGTTCTAAACCAATTCAAATATCTGACTCTTGGTAAGCTCTTATATCTTAGATTTGATTCTTGCATAGTGCAATTATATCTTCTTCCTTTGTTGTAGAATCTCTTCTCCCTTTTCTGGATAGATATGCAGTGTTAACTTCTCTCCAATTCTCTCCCTTGGATGGATGGTTGTTTCTTTGAATCTTTCTCTCCCTTTGTAGAAACTTATTTTTTTGATCTTTTCTCTCCCTTTGACTGATGTTCTTCTCCCTGATAGATATTTCATTATTGGATATCTCTCTCCCTCAAGATGTACTTTTCCTTGATGGATATTTCATATGGATATATTCTCTCCCTTTTACAGCAATGCCAAACATAAATATATCATTAAATATCTCTCTCCATCAGCAATACAACTCTGTAGTAGCCAAAAATACCTCTAGTGTTTGGTTCAGATAAGTACCTTTCTGTATACTGATATATCATTGCAGTTCATTTCTTTAGCTTTCATCAACATGATTGATCTTTTGATTGTGTGTAGGCTTATGCAGCCTTCTATTCAGCTTAGTGACTAGTAGACAAGGGTCGGACCCCTAGTCTCTTCCTTAGGTACTCAAATGTATCTTTTGGCAATGGATTTGTGAATATGTCTGCTAACTGTTCTTTGGATTGCATATATTCTTGTATCACTTCTTTCTCTCGTACTAGTTCCCTCAAGTAATGATACTTCATAGCTACATGTTTTGTCTTAGCATGCATCATAGGGTTCTTTGAAATGTTGATAGCACTTGTATTATCACAATAGATAATTACTGGTTCAAGGATATCCATATTCATACCTTTCAGTAATTGCTTGATCCATGCAATGTTTAAGAAATTTGCAACTGCAGCCACATATTCTACTTCTGTAGTTGATTGAGATATGCATAATTACTTTTTACTTATCCATGTGACAAGTTTGTCACCCATAAAGAATGCTCCTCCTGTTGTGCATTTTCTAACATCTATGTTTCCAGCCCAATCAGCATTTGTAAAGACTTGTAGCTCAAATTTTCCTTCTTTATTATAGCACAAACCATAGTCTTCGGTATTCTTTAGATATCTCATAATTATTTTAACAACAGTCATGTGTGATTCCTTGGGTTTAGTAGAGAATCTTGCAACTATACCAACTGCATGTGTTATATCTGGTCTTGTGTGTACAACATACATTAGCTTGCCAATCATAGATATATATAAGGTCTGATTTACCTCGATTGTCTTGTATTCTTTTGTCAATTTGCATCTCGTTTACATAGGTGTTCCAACTGGTTTGGAGTCTTCCATTTTGAATATCTTCATAACTTCTTTGATGTATTTGGATTGTGTGATGTAGATGCCTGCATCCTGTTGTAGAATCTGTAGACCAAGAAAAAATTTGATCTCTCCAAACATTGACATCTCAAACTCTTTTCTCATTTCATCAACAAATGATTTGCATAACATATCATTACCTCCAACTATGATATCATCAAAAAATATCTAAGCAATCAGAATGTTATCATTAGTATCTCCTTTTAAATACAGATTATTGTTACCACTTGTTCTTACAAATCCAATACTAATGAGATAAGAGTGAATTCTTTCATACCATGCTCTTAGTGTGTTTTTCAATCCATACAAGGCTTTGTGCGGTCTAAAAACCATGTTCCTCTTGTTAGGATCAACAAACCCTTTAGGTTGTTCAATGTATACCTCTTCTTCTAGTATTCCATTCAGAAATGCAGATTTGACATCCATTTGGTATACTTTGAATCCTTTGAATGCAACATAAGCAATTAGAATTCTAACTCCTAGTCTAGCAACAGGTGCAAAGGTTTATCCATAGTCAGTACCTTCTTCTTATGCATACCCTTTGCATACCAGTCTTGCTTTGTTCCTTGTAAATTCTCCATTCTTATTCATTTTGTTTATGAATATATCCATTTGGTACCAATGACATTTTTGTCACTCGGTCTAGGTACTAATGTCCATGTTTTGTTCTTCTCAATCTATTCTATCTCTTCATTCATTGTACTAACCCATTCTTGATTTTCAAGTGCAGTATTAACAGATTTTGGCTCAAAATCACAAATCAAACATCTAGTGTTCAGTGACTTACTTCTTGTTCTCATTCTAGCTCTTTTCTCTCCTATGATCTGGTTCTGCAGATGGTGTCTTTTTACATACTTGGAAAGTAGTGGTTCATATCTTTGTTCATCATTTTGATCATCGTCTTGACCTTCATTTTGATTTTCATCGCTCAGTTCATCATTATGAGAAATTTCTTGATTTTCGGTGTGTGCAGCATGTTGCTTGGTTGCATTGTTATGTTGCTTGGTAGCGATACATTGTTTCTTGGGCAGAGTGTCAAGTTCTTCACTGTAGACAAATCTATTGTAATCTTCCAATTCCATCCTGCTTTCCTCATCATTTTTCTCAACAAATTCATCTACTTTAACATTTGCACTTTCAATGATTTTGTTAGAGGATTTTTTAAAACATTTATAAACTTTGCTTTTGGTAGAATATCCTAGAAATATTCCTTCATCACTTTTGGAATCAAGATTTCCATTTCTATCATCTTTCAATATATAACATTGACTTCCAAAAATTCTAAGGTAACTTACATTAGGTGTGTATCTATACCATAGCTCATAAGGTCTCTTATTGGTGTCTTTCTTCAATTGAACTCAGTTTATTGTATAAACAACAGCACTTACAACTTCGCTCTATAATGTTTGTGTGATGTCATTTTCTATAATTAGTGTTCTGGCACAATCAACAATTAATATATTTCTCCTTTCAGCAATCCCATTTTTCTGAGGTGTTCTCGGTGCAGAAACCTATCTTGTAATTTTGTGCTCATTACAAAAGTTAGTGAATTCATCAGAAATAATTTCTCCTCCTCTATCTGATCTTAGACATTTTAGTTCTTTTCTACTTTGATTTTAAACTATAGCTTTATACCATTTGAACATCTTAAATGTTTCTAAATTCTCTTTTAAGAACATGATAGACATCATCCTAGAATAATCATCAACAAAGAGAATGAAGTATATGTAACCATAATATCTCTTTGTTTTCATTGGTCCACATAGGTCAGTATGGACTAACTCTAGAATAGCATTAGATGTGTAGGTTTTTCTCTTGAAACTATACTTTGTCATTTTACCTTTTTGACAATTCTTGCACATGACATGGTCGGGTTTTGACATGCTCAATAAGCATCTTACTTTTCTTTTGTTTCTTATCCTAACCATGTTGTAAAAATTCACATGACATAAACTTTTATGCCACAACCATATGTCTTCATTTCTAGTCAATATACAAGTGGTCTTAATATCATCAGGATAGAATAGGTTACCTTTTGTTTGTTCACCAATACCGATCAACCTTCCTATTTCATTATGGATCTTTGCCTTTTACTTCTCAAATGCAACTTGGTGACATGTGTTATTCAGCAGTGAAACGCTTAATAGATTATAGTTAAGTCCTTTCACCCAATATGCATTTTCACATCTTATCAGATTATTCAACATGATTGTTCCTTTACCTTCAACTTGACAAGGCGAGTCATTACCCATCCTAACTAATCCACCATTATAATATTCAAAAGTTTCAAACTTTTCTTTATCTCCAGTCATGTGGTGAGTCCAGCCACTATCAATAATCTAGACATCATTTTTACTAACCTTAGATATGAGTGCAGTTTCAACATACCTTTCTTCTTCATCTGAATCATCCTTCATAGCAACAAATACTACATCAATATCTTCATCAGACTTGGTGTCAGTATTTTTCAGTTTTGTTCTCAGCCAGGTAACAAGTCTTCTTGCCTTTGTCCTTGTAGTATCGGTTATCTCTTCTATCAGAGTTTCAGTTGCTTCTGTAGTCTCAGTCATCACTTCTGTCAAACTTCTTTTCATAAGATTTGTCATTGTGTCTTTCATATTTTCTCTTGTTAGGACATCTAACAGCAAAGTGTCCAATCTCTTTGCAATTAAAGTATACCAATGGTAATTTACTTTAGTATCTACCTTTTCCTCTTTGCAATCTTCTAGCCATTAGTGCTTCAATTTCATCAAGTTCTTATTCATCACTATCACTTTCACTATCATTTCTCATAGTGTGTTTATGACTTTATTTACTTACTTTTAGAGAAGATTTGAATGCAAACTCAATATTTGGTAAGACATTGTTGTCAAAGTTATTCATCTCAAATGAAATAAGTCTACTAATCAAACTATCTAGAGTAACATTTTTATTTTCTACTGCTCTCATTTCTTAAATTGCAGATACTCTAATAGAATAAACAGGCAGTAAGGTTCTCAGAATTTTATGTACCCCTTTTTCTTCTTCAAGTACACCTCCTACTCCTTGAATAGAATTAACAACCTCTTTGATTCTTCTATTGTACTGAGTGATATTTTCTCCTTCTTTCATTCTTAGGTCATCAAACTTTCCTCTTAGGCTTTCAGCTTTAGCCCTTAGCACATTTTTATCTCCTCCATGTACTAGCTTGAGTTTGTCCCACATTTGCTTTACAATGGTGCATGATTTGACATCTTCAAATTTAGCATCAAAGAGTGAAGAAGAAAGTTTTATTATCATATAATTGTGTTCATGTTTCTCTCTCAATTGATCAACTGTCGGAGGTCCAGTAGGTAAAACAAATTTAGTATCTAAGTACTGTGTGACATCATTTCCAATACCTGATAGGTGGAGTCTTATCCTACTTTTCCATGATGCAAATTTGTCTTTGTTCAGCTTAGGCACATCTCTTTTACTCATCTTGTGATCTTTAGCTTGAGTCTTGAAACTCTCTTCCAAGCACACTAGCTCTGATACCAATTGTTAGAATAACTGAGAGGGGGAGAGTGAATCAGTGGCCTCAATAATTAATCCAATAATCCAACCAAAACTTTATATCAGAATTATAATACCTCTAGTTATCTTCAGTCCTACAAGATGTATGCCTTTAAGTAATCTTATCAAATATATATTGCTCGGTGAATGTATTGTTTATCCTTTTCTATCTTTTACCGAATAGTAATAAATAAACTTAGTGTTTACCGACCAATCCTATTTTAGTAATGTGTAAAGAAAAATATCGAAGCAATGAACCATATACACATTTGACACATGGATTTTTAACATGGAAACCCTATTAAGGGCAAAACCACTTGGAATCGGTAACCCAAAATTTTCACTCTTATGAAGTGAGCTAGGTGAAGAGCCAACCCTGTTAAAGGTTTGCAAACACACTATTAAGTGTGATCTTGTTAGAGGATTTAAAACCATTGGTTAGTATTTTAACCTTGAGAATTCACTATGCTATCAACAAGAAAAACCTTTTGATACTCTTGAGTATCTCAATACATTAAGGGTTGTTAAATCCCACTCGGTTAAGAGATATTCTGAATCAATGGTTAAACTGAAATAGTGAATGACCTATTCATAAATACAACTTTACTTTGAATAGTTTCAGATCTATTGTAAGTCCATAATACCTCTTCTGGTCAATGTTCTCTTCAATACATTTTCTTCCCATCTTTCTTTTTTTCTCGGTGAATGTTGTTGCTTCTCTGTTGCTCAGTGTCTGTAGAATTCTTGGCTCTGTTCCTTAGCCTGTATGATCAGATCTGCATGAAGACTTCTATCTTCACAAGAATTATATTTATCATTCCTCTCTTTCATAATGAATTAATTTTATCTTTATATAGACATTATTTCATTGTTCAATCGCCTTGTCTTTCTTATTCTTGACGTAGATAGCTTTATTAATCTGCAAACCTCTACATGCATTGCTTTAATCTTGAAATCTTTGCTTTAGTTTTATTCCGTAGATTTATCATTAAAAAATGTGAATAAAAATATCTTTAAATATTCAGTTCAACTGGTCGATAAAAATAAAGTAATCAATCAATTAGCTCTATATATAGCTCCTGATAGCTAAGTGTTTTGTCATTTCTTGACTCCAGTTTTAACCGGTGATCAACTCTTACTTTTCTCAATCATTGACTCCAGTTCTCCTCGGGCATCAACATTGTCCGTCATTGTTGTCTGTCCACTAGTCAACACTTTGAACTACTCAGGGTTTACTTAGGTTATGCTCGGTGTTGCAGTGCTTGGTATACACTATGACTACTCAAGGTTCTCTATCTGTCGGTGTGCATTGTCTGTCGGTGTTTACTGTCACTCGGTGTACACTATTTTTTATGTTTACTGATAACATAAACTTTATCTCTTTGGTTTCTTCAAGTCTATGACAATATGTATATGACCAATTAGATTATATCAAGTTGACATCAAGACAATACAATACATTAACTAATTTAATGTCTTGCATTTACTTTCTCCAACTCGGTGATCATCAACTTATCATCTTCAAACATTCAATCAGTTATAGTTCATCAACACACACACACACACATATATATCCAACTGTTTACTTGTTTGGAAAGAATGAAGTGATGCATTCAAGTTTTATTATAGATATTGGCTTGGATGAAGATTAAATGAAATGAAATGTTTAGCATTGATAGTCTACTCTCATAAATATGGGACGATTAAGTAGAATTATGAGAACATGGGGTATCCTAAACAAGAAGATTAATGAATGTATCAAGAAGCAATATAAAAATAATTGTTTAGCATAATAATATGGAAAACCTTTTATGGATACTAAATCCGACAAAGGTTATTGATATGAATCCTATAAAAGATTTAGGTAAATTTTAAGTACAGTTTCCATCTCTCAAAGATCAAATTATTAAAAAAGTATTATTAGGACATTTAATGAACCTGTGTGTATACTACTTAGTGCAATGAAGAGAGATCTCTACTTCGAGATTGACACAAGGTGAAAAAAATATTTTTAAATGGGATGTGTACCATACAATCATTAATAGCAAACACAAATTTTGAGAGAAGGGAAACATAACTACAAACCCATTGTAAAACACAGCAAAGGCGAAGTGTCATGTGGAAATAAATAGCATTAATTAGTCCATATAATAAAAAAAGAGATAGAATACTCTTTTCTATGAAAAAACACAAGATTGAAGAGAAAGGATGGACACTCATGTGAATCTATCAAGTAGGAAGAGACAGACAGAAATAACAAACTATAGTACGAGAAAAATAATGGAGGGTATCCTTCTGGTTCCACATGACAGGATAATAACAGCGATTATGAACATCCTCAGTGAAGATTACATTTATAATAAAGACTGGACAAGGGTAAATTTAGACATAACTTCTATGTTTTTGGCATTAGCAATATATTTCAAAAAAGACAGAGACATTGCAGAAGCGCTATGCAGGAAACTCTTCATTATAGATACACTTGCATACCTATCGAATGTATTGGCTCACATAGATGATGCTTTAACCATCCTCAAAGCTTGACATTACAATGTTTTGATGCTCAACAATGAACCACCACCAAGGTACCCAATTATTTGGGTGGAGAACTGGGAAAATTTATTAAAGAGAGGCCCAAAGATCACTCGTAACATGCAATTTATGATGTGGCTGCTCAATGTGAAAACCCTAGAGGACAAAAATTGGATAGCAGAGTATGCATATGCAGAAGGGATAGAAGAATTCACAGACATAATGGAAATAGCTAATGTTGGTAACTCGGAAACCCTAAATAATATCAAGGCAAAGTAACGTTGGGAAAGCTCTAAAAGGAAAGGATAATGTAGTGTAAAGATGCATAGTTTAGGTTTGATAGGAAGTCTTAAAATAGCACTATAGCGGAAGATAGCTTGAAATATTGTCGTGGTTGTTAAATCTATTTTTTGAGGTGTTTTTAGTATTATAGTAGGACATATTAGGGTAATGGAAATTGTAATACAGATAGTAAGGTACAGTATGAGTATAGGACTAAATTAAAATGATATCATTTTGTTTTTTAAAAACCCTTTATAGTATATATCCCTTCCTTGGTGATTTGAATTAACCCACACTATGGTGTTTATAGGATCCTAATCTACCCAAGTGGTGTAGTAGTAGATATTAACCGACTCCAAGGTTCGTCTCAGTGGAAATATTTTAAACTCATTATCATCATAGCGCCTGAGAAAGATGATAAAGACACTACTAAAGCATGAAATTAGATGTTTTAAAAAAAACCAATTAATACAGCAATAAGATCAACACTAATAGAAAAAGCTTTATGTGATTCTAACTTATCTTGAAACTTTAGATGTACAAAATTATTGCTGACACAGGAGCAATTAAATAATGAAACTGTAATAAAAGTATATATTTCAAATAAGCTAACATTTTTGTATTTAGATATATTTAAAGGAATATACGTTTGTAATAACATATAGGTATAAAATGTTATATATATGTAATGTTCAAATAAAAACATATACGGTCCTCTAGATATATAGAAATAGGTATCAGAGACAGTATCCAAATAAATATACCTGTCAGAAATTGATGAGTTGAGAAAGTTTATGGATAAATGGTCACTGATTGATTATGTTACGTATCGGTTAATTAAGCTATGGAAATTAACCAAGTTAATGTCTGAATGATAAAGGACATACTTTATAAATTTCTTAAGCTATTTTATTAAGTGTTATTTAGTTTAGATATTTGATACTATAATTGACAAAGATGGATTTACTATGATTACATGATCGATAATGGTAGGATGTGTTGAGCTAGTGTCAATCCATAATTGTATCTACCCCTACCCATTTCCTAGTTAGATAATCATACTCTCATTTTGATCTATGTAACAGATTAATCCACTTAAACGATGAAGAAGGAGGCATTAAAGTTCTCTAAATTTTTTCATAGTGGAAAAAAAGATAATCAGTTATAACTACAGAGTTTGAAAATCTAATAAATTTTATAGATACCACGCAAGTACAAAGTAGGAGAAATACTTAATAAGACTAATTCTTAATAAAGAAATGATATTTGAGATTCTAACACATCTTGATTTTCAGAGATACAAAATTTATTGTTGATTTAGGTATTGACACAAACACATATATCTCAAAAATTTTGGGAAATTTTTTTATTGATATCTAAATGGATATATAGTACTATACATTTGGATTAACATATCTGAAGAAAACTCCCTTCATATGTGTTTGTTCAAATTTATAATATATACACTCATCTAGAATCCATAACAATGGTTATTTGCAAATAATTGAAATTCCCTAAGATTTATGGATGAAGAAAGCTTGTGGACGAAAGGTCACTAATAAAAATATGTTTTGTTTATATGACTATCTTCTTCCCCTAAGGATAAAATAGTTGTGAACTGAATCCAAGCTAGTAGCAGAGTAAATTTATGTTTGATAAAGATGGTAATCAATTAGGGTCTCCTAATATTAGATATGATATTCACATTGGTGCTTAGAAGAATAAAGATTGGTACTAACATGACTTATGTAAGAATGTTAATTTGTTGAAGTGTGAATAAAGACAAAAAATATTATGGCACAATGGTAAATTATAGGACTAATCAGAATCATATTGGATGATATTAAAAATAGTATCTAAATAAGGTTGAAGTGATATGCAGATAATGCATCAAGACACTCAGTTACATAAATCTGGGCACTAGAGATTTATAAAGTCTCACAAAACAACATGCAGGAACTAAGTTTTTATTTATAAGGGACAGGTATGAGAGAAATAATATTTTGATTTAACACTTTCATTATCTTTTTGGAATGTGGAAAATTATTTCATAAATTTTGGAGGTAGGTGATAAATGGTATGATAACAGAATTGAATAGCAGATATAGGAAGCAGTATGTTATACTAAGGATAATATGTTGTTAAATGGTGTATGATTTATGATTTATAATTAAGGTATAGTTGAATTATGTGTTTCTTTTAGATCTAACAAAATGGATAGAATAGGATAGATATGGTATGTTGGTGACTGATTTTTTCAGGATAGACATGAAGTAGCATTCTCAAGTATTCATCGTTCAACTCAAAGGATCAAGGAAGTATGGACTAATTAACCAAACTACAACAAATTTTGGTAAAAGAGAATATGGACTAATTAACCAGACTATCTTTAATAAAAATTTATTTAAACCAATTAAGGGATCCTTCAGATGTAATCTCTACTTCTAAAGGAAGTTGGAGAGTAATGAAACAAATGTATAAATTTCATAATGTAAATATCTGGACAAAATAATTTGGATTGAAAAGTCTCAGGCTAGACCAAAGGTTTTCTTTGCTCCATTCTTTCCTATCGGTGCCCGTAGTGAATGGAGAAACTATGTACTCTTTT
>MU226473.1:529719-563154 GCA_018584345.1 Thuja plicata
TATATATATATATATTATTGTTATATTATCACAACTTTTATGTTATCTATGTCGGCCTGAAGGAATCTGACCATAGCTACAATAACATTAACACTCCCTCTTAGCTAGGGATGAATCCTTCTTGATATCTGAGTTATGTAGTGATATCCACCATAGCTACTCTCATAGGTTGGGTCCATCATGGCTACTCCCACCAATGGAAATAGAAATGTACACAAATTCTCATCACTGAATCACTCAACATGATGTCATCATCTCATGACATTCACCATGGCTACTCCCAGAGGGTAAATGAACACAAGTGCAAAGTCATGGATTCTCTCACATGACATCCACCATGGCTACTCCTAGAGGGTGGTTTCATCATGGCTACTCATGTATGGAAATGAAAATGAGCACAAATTCCCATCACATAATCACTCAACATGATGTCGCCGTCTCATCATGACATTAACCATGGCTACTCCCAGAGGGTGAATATAAAAAAAGTGCTAAGCCATGGAGTCTCTCACATGACATCCACCATGACTACTCCCAAAGCGTGGAACAAGGGCTTGCACCTCAAACTTCTCCCTCACAAATAAGAATGCATTATAGTACATCTCTAGAAGTCACTGATGCTGAGACTCCCTCTTAATAAGGGCTTCATTCTCCACAATTCCAAACTTGTCTAAAAAATGCACAAACTTTACCGTGGCAAAGGGCTTGGTTAGAATATTGGTCATCTAATCATTAGTGCTAATGTACCTTAACTGAATATCATTCCTTTGCACCATATCTCTAATATACTTGTATTTGATCTCCACATGCTTAGATCTATCATAAAATACAAGGTTGTGTGAGTGTGAATATTGTACCTGCAAGCTGCAACACAACACTTCAATATGTCATTATATTAATGGTTAAAACTTGTAAGACTGAAAGAAAAACATATGGAAACCACTAAAATGAACATATTGCTTCCAATCTAAGAAGAGTGTGAAAAATTCTATAATTTCCCTCAGATTATGCATAAATCGGTGGCATATACAAGCTTAGAATGGAAGATTCAATGAGAAAATTAAACTAAATTGCAATGCAAAGTTTATTTTAATGCACCAAAGAAGATTATGAAATTATGTGAAATTATGAACTAAGAATGCATTTAGATTTCTATAAATTAGAGAAACATAAGATTATACTTGAAATTCTAAGAAAATGGGGTCAATTGAGCTCAAAACTCAATCCTTTTATAGAAGAATTTGAGAGATGAGTGGTTGAGATTGATGTGTAAAGAGATGTGGAGATTGTATCTTTGGTGATCCATGTGAGTGAACTCTCATTGGATTATGGATTGAATTTCAATGTGTAAGTGATGAGTTGTAATTAGAGGATTTATTCAATTCTTTTTAATTAATTACTTTAGCCAAATATTTAATTTTTTTGATTTGATTTAAATAGGCCAAGGTAATTAATGTGAGTTAGTGATGAAATCACTTTGATTTTAGGAGATTAAATTGAATTTAATGAATTATGTCAATATTTGAATTGTTGTCTTGACATAATTAGGGGTATGATCACACTTAGGGAAAATAGGGTCTCTAGTTAGAGTAAACCAAATTAGGGTGGTTACGTTTTCCCCTCTTTGAATTGATGTGCAAGCAGCGCATTGATTCAAAGAATGTCTGATGTTGACTTCAGAAAGTTTGAGAATTTTGCCCTTGATTGAACGAAATAGCTGATGAGATTGGTCTCGAACTTGATTGAACTAAGACTGATAGTACCAAATTTGAACTTGATCCAACAAAGGTCGATAAAACAAAGATCTAAAGATACCAATTCTGAACTTGATCGAACATGAATTGATAATACTGACTCCAAATTTAATCGAATGAAGGTCAGTACGAAACTGCTAAGAGATGTGAGGTATCAATTCTGAACTTGATCAAATGAGAATTGATAATACTGACTCCAAACTTGATCGAACGAAGGTTAGTACGAAGCTGCTAAGAGATTATAAATATTTGAGAGATTGTAGGCACAGATATCCAATTTTTTTTAGCACTGAAGCCTTCTATCCACCAGTTCCAACTCGATCGAAGGAAACTATGATGCCCCTAGTCTTTTGATGATGAAGTCAATTTTTCTTTGTGAGCAATAATTTGATTGATTTTAAGTGTGATCATGCCCCCTTGAGAATGAAATCAAAGAAAATAGAATTAAATCCCACTGTATAATGATAGATCAATGGAACAGATCGATTGGATCAAGAAAGAATCAATTAGAAGATGCGATGAAGCGAAAGTGTGTTAAGAGGAAACACAATTTTACCAAGTCGACTACTTGAAAATGTAAATTCTGAGTCTGATAAAATGATGTATGACCAATATTTTGATGAATAATTTGCAATTTTTTTATAGAGAACCCAAAAAATTAATTGCGTAAAGCCTGCAAATCATTTTTTGAACATATAGAGTAATTTTGCATTTTTGGGAGACTGTCACAAAAAAAAATTATTGTGTTGTTAAAAACATTGTCTGCACGTTTGATTTCATTCTCGATAGATTGGAGAAGAACAAGATTGAATTTTTATAGTTCAGGAAGAGTTCTGGAGCTTCTAGACGGCTTAAAAAGCTCAATATAAGTCTCAAAAATCACTTTTTACCCATTCATTTTCACTTTCATCCATAGTAAATCTTGAGATTTGCAGAGAAGATGGTGGTCCTCATGGAGAGACATCGATTCAAGCTAGCATGTCATTACCAGTGCCCAACCCATTACGCATAGTTGGTGAGTACATTGATACCTACCTTTTTACGCTTTCTATTTTTCATTTTTTCGTATTTTACAATAGTTAGGAGCCTTTTAATTTCAAGTCATATCCCATGTCCTAGATCATATCTAGTTAATCCCACGTCGCATTTAGTTTTCTCGTAGAATTCTAGATCGCATCCTGTTAAATCAGGATCGCATCTTATTAAATCAGGATCGCATCCCGTTAGGAAGTAGAGTGTATTTTCTTGTAAATTTTTGTGCATCCGTTGAATTGTGTCGCGACATGTGAAAAAGGATCACACCTAGTATCTCATGTTGTATCTTGTCAATTCATGATCTTTTCCTAGATTTCACATTGCATCTAGTATGCAAGATCGCACCTGGGAAAAATAGTGTCATTTTCTGTATAAGGAGATAGTTTTTTTCCAATTTGACTATTTTTCCTCTTTTTAAAGGCCAAAAAGACTTAACTATTAGATTTTCTATATAGTCGCCTAAACTAGGTTACTGATGTAAACTTGTAATTGTGTTCTTTGACAGATTGATTTCAAGGTTGTGTCTTGTCGAGGACCTCATCCTACATGAGTCCTTGGCTTATCTTGTTTGTTGACAGATGTTGAGTTGCAGATCATAGGACATCTTGGATTAACCTCACTGATAGATTTACCCAACATTAGGGTAAATTGAGGGTTGTTGACTGCTCTTGCTAAGAGATGGCACTCAGAGCACAACACCTTCCATCTCCCGACTAGCGAGTTGATAGTCACCCCAGAGGATGTGTGGCGTATTATGCGCATTCCTGTGATGGGTTGAGAGGTTTGGTTTGAGTCACGCTCTTCCATAATGATTGCATCTGTGTAGAGATACTTTGCACATCCGTCCATAGTCTGTCGATATTTGACTTGGGACTATATGTACGATCACTATGATCGATTACTTGTATATCTTTCTAGATTGATTGGAGGACTCCTGATGCCTGACAGATTACAACATGGATTCATGTGCGGCTAGGTAGAGACTTTAGAGAAAATGGTCATCTCCTCACATAGATTTGGTTGGGGGAGTTTCATAATGGTACACATGTATAGGGAGCTACACAAGATCATGTACGAGTATTCCCAGAGTATGAGTGTAGGGACCTTGATATTACACATCTAGGCTTGGGAGCACATCCCAGTGACACAGTTGATTGTAGATAGACAGAGAGCACCAGAGGAGCCATGTGTGTGTGTGTGTGTGTGTGTGTGTGTGTATTCAGGATTCATCCAACAGCCCCATCTGGGTAAGTTGGAATACTGACAATGAGTATTTGATGACATCATAGTGGTCGAGTGGAGACCCTATTTAGATTGTGAGGAGTGGACCTCATATAGGCGATAGATGCCTTCTTCCAGAGCAGATATTTGATCAGTTGGACATGTTATATTGTTGAGAGGTTTATTGTTACTCATGTCCTCAGGTAGTATGGCCTGATTCAGGGCATGTCTTAGGATTTGAATGCTTACGCTCAGATTTGTGATGAGGAGACACAGTGGGAGCCAAGTTGGCATACGAGACTGCACAGCTTGAGATTAGTCAAATGGTTACAATTGAATGGGATTATCTTCCTGATGTTGAAGATTTTGGGTGTACTGATGTCTATCTTACACATCTTTTACATTTTCCATTTCCTTGGTTCATAGCACTAGATGAAGTAGCACCTCGCATAGAGGATGCCTTATATTATGATCTTGTAGATGATGGACCAGTGAGAGGCAGAGGCAGAGCTCAGAGAGATGGTAGAGGTGGGGGTGGTAGGGATGGGAGAGGATGTGGAAGAGATGAGAGGCGCCCTCCCCAATACAGAGGTTAGAGACATGACCACAATGATACAGGAGATGATGGAGATGATATGGGTGGTGGTGGAGTGGGTGGCAGTGGGGACGGCAGACAGACTAGGTTCAGATTCATGCCTCCATATATGGATCCAGGTCCTTTACTAACCAAGCAGTAGTAGCAGCAGTAGAGACCATCAATGCAGGTGTCGAGTGGAGGAGGAGGATCTTCAGGACAGGATCCTCCTAGAGATACAGGCAAAGATACTGGTAGGGATGGAGATCCTTTATCACAGTCCCAGAGAGAGCGAGAGAATCTCAGAGCCAGGATTACTACTTTGGAGACTTTGTTGGCTAAAAGATATAGACAACTTGAGAGATTGAGATTTGAGAGAGATCAGCAAAGTGATAGGCTTGAGAGCATAGCAAGATATACATGCTCGCAGAACTACACATCAAGGACAGAGAGTTGCTTATTATTTTGCTTTATATTGTGATGCAGTTCCTCGACCTAAAATAGCTCCTCTATATTCTATTGTTTCTCAGCAGTCAGAGGGAGTTATGCATCCACCAGCTCATCATCCTAGAGTCAATGCACCACCTCCTCCTACTCCAAATCAGGGAGAGGGTGACCTAGTCAGACATGATTTGTGATTTATATCTAAGATATTTTGCATATTGATCCTTTTGTGATTATCCATTATACTGCAGACATTTGATACTTGTGTATATTCTTTATCATGATCGCACTGATACTTGTTGTATACATTTCCCCATTTTTTAATTTGATATTCATTGATATATATCTGAGATAGCTGCTTTTGATTATGAGATGTTCCTGGGTTCTCTTTGTTTGATAGATGTTTAGATTGATGCACATTGTGATTATGTACTTGGTCTTTGATGATTTAGAATAGATTTATGTGATGACATCATTTATGCTCTTTGATTATTACTAATATATAGATGTGTTTGAATGATTCCAGATGAATATGCAGATGTATGTTTTTGAGATTTTCTTTATGAAAATATGTGTATGGATGCACTTAGAATGTAAAAAGAAATGCAATGCTTGAATGCTTTGTTTTTGTATTTTCTCTTTCCCCTTATGAATGCAAAATGAATGTCATGGATATTCAATGACATGAATATTAGTAATATAGATTAAGTAGTAAAACTTGGATTTTGAATGAGCCAGGAAATCATTTTGAGCTCAAACCCTTATGTTGTGTTTAAAATGAATCATGCATATAAATGCAGACTTATAGGAATGTCACTGATTTGTGTACATTTTAGCATTTTTATCATCATAGGGTGTGTGTGTGTAACAGACATCATCAGATAGTACAACTATCACTAATACCCAAAAAGTATCATGAAAGTATGAATATTATGTTTATTGGATGCAATGTCAAAAATAAACCTAAGCATCAAGGCATACAGGCCAGGATGACTTGTCAGTTATCTCCTTTTTCTTTAAGAATCATCTTTTGTTCATGTGTAATGTATGATATGTAACCCACAATGACCTTCAATATTCATATCCTTGGGTACATAATGTGTCGTACACCTTACTTAGAGTCTAATTAGAAACAGTCAAGGAAATTGATTCGACATCCCTATAGTTTACACATAACAAGGATCGAGATATATGTGGTTATCCACTCATGTTGGCAGTGCTTACCATAAACATCCAAGTTAGGTGAAATTTATAGAATCATTGAAACGATCACCATACACAGAAAACCAAGAAAATGTTATTGCCCATATCCTTGCAACTCTTTGTCTTTGAATATACATCATGGAGTAACTCAAAAGACATAAAAATCAACAATTGATAATCAGTCAAAGAAAATTCATAACTTCTTACATGCCCCTAGTTTGAAACATTATCAGAACATAAAAGAGTCATAATCAAACCAAGATCAATCTATATGTGTTTAAGTAGTGTTGAAGAACACCGTTGATTCATTTTTCAATCACAGTAGAGAAATCATCAATCGCAACTTGGGATTAAGCAATATGTTTTTGTGTCTGAGTAAGTGAGAAAAACTTTATCAGCAATTGCAATCCAATGTAGTGTTTAGGAACATTGCTTGATTAAAGTGTTGAGAAACACTAGTATAATGTCAGTTACATGTAGGTGGTGTTTAAGAAACACCCTTGTTTGTGATAGTGGCGTTTTGATGCAAGTATTAAGAAATATTGTTTGTGGTGGAAAACCAGTCTAGACAAGGACCTAGGAAAACCTAGCAAATGCAGACCGAACATGCTAGCAGAGATTCCCCTAGTGCAGAATGAATATCCCTAAGATACAAATGCAGATAAATCTCAAGCAAGGATAGGACATTTGGAAAGAATTCAGAGTCAACCAATAACATAGGTGTGATCATGAAGGATTAGTGTCAACAGTGCATTGATAGATGGAGCACGTAGTACAAGTGACGCATGTTTGCCAAGTTTTCACCACTCGAAAAAGCTTTTTATTTTTTCTACCAAGATGCATGTTTGCCAGGATTTCATCCAGGCACTTTTAAAAAAAAAATTGTTCTTTTTTATTTTTTTTTATTTTTAGTATCAAGGCACCTGTTTGCTAGGTTTTCACCAAAAATACCTTTTTTCAGGACTTTTTCCACTGTTTTTGGCTTTCTTAAGGCTCAATTTTCTGATTTTTTTGGTGTTTTTTGAGAACTATTTCCACTGCATAGGCCCTTCAGCCAGATGTCAAGCGTAGAACCGCTTCAAGTGTAGGGTATTGATGGGATCAAGAAGGACATCTCCCTCAGGTGTAGCTAATTGATAAGCTCCAATCCCAAAAAAATTTGTTATAATAAAAGGACCTAGCCAGTTGGGTTTAAACTTGCCTTTTTGTTATCTATTTGGCTTATTTTTAGGATTCTCTCTTAGAATGAGATCCCCCACTTGAAATTGTCGTGGATTTACTTTCTTGTTGTATCCTTTTGACATTCTTTTCTGGCACACTTTCAGATGATCGAATGCTTATTTTCTACGCTAATCTAGTAGTTATAGTGCATGAACCCTATCAATGTGGTATTGTTCATCTATAACAAGACCTTGGAGAGATACCCACAATGAAGGAATTTCTACTTCAATTGATAACACTTCTTCTGCGCCATAGACTAGAGAAAATGGCGTGGCTCCAGTTAGTGTTTGGATACTTGTTCTATAGGCCCATAGTGTCGGATTTAGTTACAAATGCCAGTCTCTGCCAAACCTACAGTTCTCTATAGGATTTTTAAGATTTTTTTGTTTGAAGCCTCATCTTGTCCATTACTTTGAGGATAATAAATTGAAGAAAAATGCTGAGTCATGTGAAATTGTGTACAAAGGTCCTCGATATCTTGGTTTTTGAACTGACCCCCATTGTCTATTACAATAGAAGAGGGTATCCCATACCTACAAAATATGTAGTTCAAGATGAACATAGAAACCTGTCTGCCAGTGGCTTTGATTAGTGGCACTACCTTGACCCACTTAGTGAAATACTCAGTGGTTGCAATGATTTATTTGTGTCCACTTGAAGAATTAGGATAAATTTGTCAACCAAGATCAAAGGCTCATTGTTAAAATAACCAATGTGTTATAAAAGGTATGAGTTCTCTAGACGGAGCATGGATAATGTTTCCATGTGTTTGACATTTGTGGCTAGAAAGGATAACACTTCCACAAAGAAATCATAGCGGAATTGGTGTTCCTCCAATTGTAACATGGATTTTAGTGTTGCCATAGCATCTGCAGCTTTATTCTCTATTCTTCGAATTTGTTGGAATGTGATGAAAACAAAGTACTTTTTCAAATCTTCCACCATCTATTTGTAAGGCATCATTTTCTCATATTTCGCTTGATAGTCACCATTCACTTGGTTGATAATGAGTTAAGAGTCACCATACACATGTAACTCTATGATTTTTCATTCCATAGCTAGCTTGAGTTTGTTCACCAATGTTTCATATTCTGAGATGTTATTAGTGCATGGAAATATCAGTTTATACACCTTAGGTATCTTTTAGCCTTGAGGAGTGATAAATAGTACCCCTGCTCCAAATCCTTGGTGTGTGAAAGAACCATCAAAATACATCTTCCAATGATATTCAGTTAAGTGCATGATTGTCTCATCTGGAAATTATATAATCAAAGGTGTATCATCTTGTAATGGTGAATCAGCTAGTTGATCTGCTAGCACTTGTCCTTTGATAGCCCTTCTGTCAACATACTCGATATCAAATTCACTTAGTATCAAGACCCATTTTTGTATTCTTCCTGTCAATGTTGTTATATTCAAGAGGTATTTGTGAGGGTCAATTTTTGCTATAAGTTTCATCGTATGCGAGAACATGTAGTGTCTCAACTTCTGGGATGCAAAAACAAACGCTAAGCAAGCTTTTTCAATGGTACTGTAGTTGAGTTCATAAGACACCAAGGTCCTGCTAATATAATAAATTGCCCTATCCTTTTTTTTGACATCCTCTTGGGCTAGCAATACTCCAAGTGATGTAGCTGTAGCTGAGATATATAGTAGCAATAGTTTTCCATAAATAGGCGTCATGAGAATAGGAGAGGTAGCCAGATAATCTTTTCATTCTTTGAAATTATTTTCACAATGCTCATCCCATTTGAAAGTAACACCTTTATGTAGCAATTTTGTGAAAGGTTGTACTCTATCTTCTAGTTGGGACATGAATCTCCTGATCGACTGAAGTCTTCCTTGAAGCGTCCTCATTTGATTGATATTGTGAGGAGGTGACATTTCCATTATTGCTTTTACTTTTTCAGGGTCCACCTCAATTCCTTTAGCTGATACAATAAACCCTAAGAGTTTCCCTGATTGGACTCCAAATGCACATTTCTTTGTATTGAGTCTTAGTTGAAATTCGTCCATTCAATCTAGTATCTTTCTCAAGTCTTCAATGTGAGTTGTTCTTATTTTTGACTTGGCTATTGTATCATCCACATAGTCCTCCATGTTTTTGTGTATCAAATCGTGGAATATTATTGTCATATCTCATTCATACGTAGCTCTAGCATTCTTTAGCCCAAATGGCGTGACGTTCTAGAAAAATGTTCCCCATGCACATGTAAATGTTGTCTTTTCCCGATCCTCGGGAGAAATCTTTGTTTGGTTATAACCTGAGAACCCATCCATGAGTGAATACATTTGATATCCTATTGTGAGATCTATAATCATATCAATGTTTGGTAAAGGGAAATCATCTTTAGGACAAGCTTTGTTTAAGTCCCTAAAGTCTGTGCAAATCTTGATAGACTTATCTATTTTAGAAACCGGTACCACATTAGAAATCCATCTTGCATAAGCGATGACCCTTATGAATCCATCCTTTAAGAGTTTTTCTAGCTCTTCTTTGACCAATAATGTCGCATGTGGGTGCATCTTTCTTAGTTTTTGTTTGATGGGTTTAATTGGAGGAGCTATAGATAAGTCATGCATTATTAACTCTGGATCTAATCCAAGTATATCAGTATAAGACCATGCAAAGTTGATCTTCTTCTCTTTGAGGAATTTAGTAAACTATATATTTCTTATGATAATGATTGCGCTAGATGAACAAATTGAGGAGCTTCAGTTATGCCCAAAATAACTAGTTGTGTTGGCTCTATCAGCACTGAAGATCTTTCTTGAAAGTGCTTAGGGAGGATATCAAGAATCTCATCTTTTGGCACCTCTGAGAGGTTTTCACCACCAGATACATCTTTTTTTTTACTATTTTAGAATCTGATACTACCAAAACATAGTTTTTACCATCAATTCTTTGTTTCTTTTTATTTATCTATTTGTGACTAAGAAACTTGGTATCCTCCTTTGTCATATTCATGCTCCTTGCATTGGTGGAAGAAGGATAGGGTTCACAAGAATTTAGATAACATGCCAAAGTATAGTCATTGGGAAAGTTTATGATAGGAGTAGGGTCTGAATTGGTCCAATCAATAAGGTTGGGGTTTACCAAAGATAATGATTCAGAGTTTTATAAGGACAACATCGCGTTAGCGTCAAGACAACTAACTGACAAGACATGTTCTGTTAAGTCAACTTCTATAGCATTTAGATCATAAAGATTTGAATCATCATTATTATGGTCATTGTTATTAATATGCGGACCTAATTCTAGTGACTCATCAGTTGAGATTTCTCTTTCTTCTCTTATCACATTGAAACTCATATCTTGTATCCTTTGAAGTTCTTATAGACTCAATAAGACACCAGTGTCTCCATCAATAATCCTAGGCATTTCTGTCTCATCTAATTCTGTGACAACAGTAGGGTTATGAGAGGTGTTAGAACTTTATCCTTTCTCCAATAGTGGTGAAAATTTATGGATTACATCTACCTAAATGTCCATGGTAGCATTGGACATGTGATCCCATTCATAATCATGTAAGTCTGTGATTTCATCAACAGATCTGTTTAAAAACTTAGCAATAGTTATCTGATGTACCCTATTAGCCATTTGTGGATCAAAGTGTGGTAAATATAGGACATGTGAAATTGTCACCAATTGCCCCTAGTTAGGGTGTACATCTTTTTGTTTAGGTATTCCTTCATGAGATTCTTCTAGCTGTTGGACTTCTAGAGAATCTTCTTCTTCTTCCTCTACTTCTTGGACATCAGTTTGTGACAAAAAAGGAACATGATGCTCTAGTTGTGCTACAAAAGTAGGTACATATCTTTCTCCTTTATATTTTGGATCCTTAGTACCAATGTGTAGTAATCTTTCATATGTCCAAGGTACAAGTTTTGTTTCTTCCTCTTCTTCATCACTTCCTTTATCAAAGATTGGACCATCTCTTGAGGTAGGGTGTTCTAAATTATTATTGAAACCTAACCCTACTTTGTCTTTAGTGTCTCTGAATTCCATGTGTATAGGCTCAATGAGTCCTTTTCCTTTATCTTCTAAAGGTCCCTTCCCTTTGTATCCCATTTTTTTAAGAAGGTCATAGCCATACTTTTCAAGAGATGTCTCAACATGTTTTACTTCATTTTCTATATGTTCCTCTTTATAGAGCCAAGCCAAGACTGCTTTATCTTCTTTTTCCTCTTCTTGAGAAGTAGAGGCTCTAACCATACCAGTTGGTTTATGAATGTCTTGTTCTTTTGATGGAGCAGGTGTGAAAGATGGGGAGGGTTTCCCATAAGATCTTGGATACATTGGAATGTTAGCCAATGATGGCGTCATGTCTAGTTTGTATTCCCCCATGCTAGTTTCTTCAAGTTTTAGTGTCTTACCAAAGCTTCTCATCACCATATCTTTAGATATTTCAGGTGGGAATTCTTTTGGGACTTCCTTATTATGAGGAACCATACTATCCATTTTAACATTGTTGCAAGTGTAGATTGAATCTGCAAGAATTGTCACTTCCACCCCATTGTGTGGAAATTTAATGCATTGGTGGTAAGTAGATGGCACTGCTTGCATTTCATGTATCCAAGGTCTCCCTAGTAATATGTTATAGGCCAATGGTAGATCAAGAACTTGACAAATCACATTGCTTTCAATTGGTCATATTCTTATTGGTAAAACAATTAGCCCTTTGGATGATCTTTCCTCTTCATCGTAAACCTTGATGGTTATCTTACTTCTTGAATCAATTGTTTGTTCTAAAAGACCCGATTTCTTGATCATATTGAGAGTACATATATTCAACCATGCGCCTCCACCTATCAATACATGTTTTACATGGGATTTATGAATCAAAACTTCAATATGAAGGGACTGGTTATGGGGATGAGTCAAAGATTTATTATTTTCCTCTAAAAAGGAGAGGTACTATGGAGCTGATATGTGATTGACCATTGCCTGGAACTTGTCCAGATCGATGTCTTTTGAAACATTTACAGAATGTAGTTCTTGTTTAATAACTTCCCTATGCACTGAAGAGATCTTTAATAACTCAAATATAGAAATTTGAGTCGAGGTCCTTTGCAATTGGTCTACCAAGTTATAGTTGACAGATGGTATAGAAACTATTTGTCTTTATGTTGCTGGTTTAGGAATTGTGACAATAGGTGATTTAGAGGATTTCTCTTGTTTAGATGAGGAATTAGCCCCTTTAATCATGATTTGTTCTTGACTTCGAGTTACCACGTTCGAATACATCAATTTTTCTTTAGCACCTTTGATGGTGATCACATTAATTGATTCGCTTTTTATGTCCAACATATTGATCATATTATCATTATGAGAATAGGTGTAATTGACTTCATTTCCCTTTCCTTTAGAAGCTTCTCTTTTTTCATAGTTAGGGAATGGTTTATTGTATGTCATGTGATCTTCATTAGAGGTATGTCCTTCCACTTTGATCTTGCCTCCCTCAATGAGATCTTATATAACATGTTTGAGCTTAACACAGTCATTAGTCTTGTGTCCTTTATTTTTATGGAAGTCACAATACGCATTATCATTCCACCACCTTGGTTTTACTTCCAATTCCCATGGTTTTGACTCTGGTATTGTGAGGACTTTGTTATCCAAGAGAGCCTTCAAAATTGTCTCAAGAGGTTCTCCTAATGGAGTAAATGTTCTTTGAGGTCTAGACATCCATGGTTTACTCTTATTGGAGTCATTGTTTGCTCTTGGTATTGTAGTTGTTACCTTAGCTTCTTTGCTTGCTTGTAAGTTGTTTGTGAGATTAAACACAACTGGTTTAGCATTTGTATTCGAGGCTTCCACCACTCCATCATTAACAACATTCTTGTACTTATTCCACCACTTAGGTTTGTTGTAGCTGTTATATTTATTGTCACTTTGGAGTGTGATCTCTCCTTTCTTAACCATAACGTCTTCATCCTGAATAGTATTTTTTATCATTTTGTCAAAACTATGAGAATCTTGCATTTGTAGAGCATAGTTCATTTCAGGTACTAAGTTATTGATAAAGATTTCCATCTTTTTAGATTTGAGTATTGCTCTTGAGTACCTTGCAAAGATTCTCCTCCACCATTGCAAAAAGTGTGTGAAGGATTCACTCATTCATTGTTTCATGTTGCAAAGATCCATCATAGTTGTGTTGTGTTGTATGTTGTAGGAGTAATGTTGGACAAATCTTTGAATCAACTCCTGAAAATATTTCAAACTTGGTGTGAGTTTGGAAAACCATTCCATAGCATTTCTGCCTTGACTTCCCGAAAATAGCCTCATTAAGTAAGTTGGTTTGTGCATGTATTCTATGCTTAGGGCACAAAATTATCTAACATGGTCATGTGTATCTGTTTCTCCCATGTATTTGTCATATTTGGGTCGTGTCATGTTAGGTGGAAATGGAACCATGTTTATACTCTTGTCAAAAGGAAATGGACATATGTGCTCCAAAGAGTATTTATTTGTTAGTTTAGTCTTCTCTTGCTTGAGTGTTGCAAGTTCTGTTTGCATTTGGTATAATTTCTTTGAGAGTATTGAAATGGGTGTTTGTACTTCTTGTTCCTTCAATCTCTCAACATCATACTCTTTAGGAAGTTTGACTCCAAGAGAAGCTAAGTGTAGGAAGTATTTTTCTCTGTCTTCTCCAATCATCTTTTCCAAGGGCCTTTGAAACCTCCTACTTTGTTTGAGTTTGTTATACTCTTCTTCTAATACATCTTCATCATTGTCGGAACCAAACAAAGGACGACCATGATTTCATTCTTCTTGACTTCCTCTATCATCTTGTTCGTCATTATATTTGTCAAAGGAAGCACTCCATTTGTGATGAGGTGCATCCATTTTAGGTGATTCTTGATCAAATGGGGGATTTTGAGATGTCTCTCCTTGTTGAAACTTGAGTAATCTTGGAGGTCTCTCTGAATCGTCAGCAAGGTATTGTTTATATCTTGTGTTAACCCTGAAAGTTGGGTCTCAACTTTGTTAAAAGTATTCCAATTATGTCAAGAGGATTTCCAAATTGTCCAAATAGGTGTGTCCAAGTTGTGAAAAGATATGTGTGTTTGACTCCAGCATCAGAGGGTTAGAATGCCCTAATAGTGAGCTGGGAATCAAGAGGATTTGTTGAGTGAAAATACCACATGTTTTGGGACCAATTGTGAGAATCCAAAAGGACATGCAAGGTAGACTTCCAAATAAGTTGAAAACAGTGACAGGTGGACCAGCAAGAGAAACAAGTTCAGACTAAAGAGAAAAAAAAGGTATCCAAAACTACAGATATTTTTAAGTGTGACACGTGTGCAAGTACTCAATGTCCTCAATGCAACTCACCAGATGTGAGCTTTGATTTTTTTGAATGTGAGTTTATGCTTACTAAATGCGAGTTGATGCTTCCTAAATGCGAGCCTATTTACCATAGTGAGCCAGAAATGACCAAATGTGAGCATGTTACCTAAATGTGAGCTTGTGCAACCAAATGCGAGCCAGGAATAACCAAATGCGAGCCTCTAATGGGTTTTACAAGTTTTTGTCATTTTGTCTCAAAGTATGTGAAAGTTTGTTTGACTCTAGAGTCTGTCTGAGGATTTCCAAAGTGTTTTGAACAGCATGAATGTTAGTGAGTGTCAAAAATTTATTTTTTTGAGGAATTTATCTTTTCATTGCATTTTGGACACACCAAGAAAGTTTATTAGGTGACCAAACACATCCCTATTCCCTAGATTCCAGGCATAGAATGAAAGTCTTTGCTTGTAGACTCAGGTACGCACTCACATGATAATCAGAATACGGCCTTCACCAAGCACGCAATGCTTCCAGTCATGATGTTGTATTATCCAACTCCAAATGCAAGTGAGGGAATGAAATGACGAGTATCTTGGGGCAATTACTATTTGCCTTGCACAAAGATTATCACCTTTCGAAGATAAACCGGGTTGTTTTGACTACAAATTGTTGATTATTTTTGGGCATCCGTTCGCAATTGTCCCCCATAGAATTGCACAAGGAAAAGTTAAGGCATATAGCCTAATGCAGTCAAGCTCGGAGGATCCAAGAATGGACTGTCCAAACTTGTAGCAACACCAGAACAACACAATGGAAATAATACAACATAAGATATTTTCAATATTAACTTTATATTATTTCAGAGATCCAATTACATGCAACATGTCAGGTTGTAAGGCCTTCCCAGTTAGGGCCAAATATAATGAAATAACTCTAAGATCTACCACCAATATTTTATACAAGCATCAGGCCATGTACCTTCTGCCAATTACACAACAAAAACTCACTGCAAGCTTCACCTCCACCTTCCAAAGTAGTCCAGATCTATGACACACCACACTGCAACCTGGTAGGAACTCCAAGACAGAATCTAAACTTGTGCTCGCAAGCCTCCAAGAAATCCTCTTGCCTCCTTAGCCAACATGCCACTAGCTCTTCCAACTTCCTTCCACTATCTCAGATCCACAGATCTCACAAGAACTCTTCCATCTCTTCTTTCCTACTTTTGTTCTCTACCCTTAAAATTCTACCCAAACCTCTCTATAAATACTAATCCAAACAAGCAAGCCACAAGTCGGCCTTGCAATTACAATTAATTAAAATCCCAAAGAGAGACCCAGATTAAGGTCCACATAGATCCCCAAGACCATGTCAGCGTCCTACATAGATTAAATACATCTAGCAACAATTATTAAATGCACCAAGGTCGGCCCAAAGATCAAACTCCCAAAATAAGCATCTTGGGCCAAGCATGACCAAAAATTAGCAACCATCGGTAAGAACATACTCGAGAAACAGGTACCAAAACCTGAGCGACAGAAATCACTTAGAGAAAGCATGCCTGAGCAATATAACACCAACTCAGAGAGAGCATGCCCGAGAAACAAAACACCAACTCGGAGCAAGCATGCTCGAGCAGCAGAAACCAACTCGGTCAACAAAGGAACCAAGCACATCCACCTCCTTCACCGAGTGCTAGAAAATCACAAGAAAATCAACAAGTAGCCAAGATGCTACTGCATCAGACTCCTGGGGTACAAAAAAAAGTGTGCCCCACACTTTCTCACCAAAGAGAATATCTGAACAACACCAACTCCACTTCATCTTCACCAAAGGTTTCCACTCCATCATCATAATCCACTACATCTCATCAACCCAATCAGGATGCTCACCCTCAGGAACAAACTAAACAACACCATCATCTCGATCCCCAAACTATATCAGCAACCCATCATCCCCATCAGCACACAAGGAATCCATATCAGCAACGGTAATCTCATCAAAGCACTCAAACTTATCAACAAACAACATATCAAGATGTCCACCATCTTCACTAGCCTTATCTACAACCTTATACCGATCAAAAAAATAATCAGCGTCTTCCTCTTCATCAACAATCTCATCATCAGCAACAAGATTCTCTATAATTTCCATATCAGATCCATCCATTTGAGTATGAAAACAAACCACCTCTGCAACAACAATAGATCTAGGGTTACCAAGATCAACAAAAGAAACCCTAATATCTTCTAAGACCTTATTATTATTCATCTCACTACGGATCTCAACTAGCAGATCCTCAGCCATCCCATCAACCATCTCAAGGTCCAATCTTCTTGGAAGCATCCCTCCAAGATATTTGAAAACCCTATGCAACTAATCTCCCAAATGAAATGAACTAGCAGCTCTGATACCACTTGATGTAGTCAAGCTCAGAGGATCCAAGAATGGACTGTCCAAACTTGCAGCAACACCAAAACAACACAGTGGAAATAGCACAACACAATCTATTTTCAATATTAACTTTATATTATATCAGAGTTCCAATTACATGCAACATGTCGGGCTGCAAGGCCTTCCTGGTTAGGGCCAAATACAATGAAATAAATCTAAGATCTACCACCAAGATTTTCTACAAGTATCAGGCCATGTACCTTCTACTAATTACACAAAAAAAACTCACTGCAAGCTTCACCTCCACCTTCCAAACTAGTCTAGATCTGTGACACACCACAGAGAAACCTGGTAGGAACTCCAAGGCAGAATCTAAACTTGTGCTCGAAAGCCTCCAAGTAATCTTCTTGCCTCCTAAGCTAACATGCCACTAGCTCTTCCAACTTCCTTCCACGGTCTCAGATCTGCAGATCTCACAAGAACTCTTCCAGCTCTTCTTCCCTACTTTTGTTCTCTACCCTTAACATTCTACCCAAACCTCTCTATAAATACTAATCCAAACAAGCACGCCACAAGTCGTCCTTGCAATTACAATTAATTAAAATCTCAAAGAGAGACCCAAACTTAGGTCCACATAGATCTCCAAGACCATGTCGGCCTCCCACACAAATTAAATACATCTAGCAACAATTATTAAATGCACCAAGGTTGGCCCAAAGATCCAACTCCCAAAATAAGCATCTCATGCCAAGCATGACCGAAAATCAGAAACCGTCGGTAAGAGAATACCCGAGCAACAGGTACCAAAACCCGAGCGACATAAACCACTCAAAGAAAGCATGCCCAAGCAATATAAAACCAACTCAGAGTGAGCATGCCTGAGCAACATAACACCAACTCGGAGCAAGCATGCCCGAGCAGCAGAAACCAACTCGGTCACCAAAGGAACCAAACACATCCACCTCCTTCACTGAGTGCTAGAAAATCACAAGAAAATCAACAAGTAGCCAAGATGCTACTACATCATAGCCCTATGAGTGCTCAAATGTGTGTAGTCTCGCAAGCAAGATTCAAGTGGCTCCACTCCACACACATCTAAGCATGTCCAAGGAATGATGTCGAAATTCCAAGGGCGAAACCGACTACGTCTTTTGAGGCTTTGGCCTTCAAGGAAGCATTTTGATTATAGTGAGATGGAAGGGTTGGCGTTCACCTGTCCTCACTTGGGTCGTTCCCGGAGATTTTTTTCTCAACCAGTAGGCCCTCAAATGTTTTGAAAGCAAGAAAGAGGATTGGCGTCTTAGGAGTCTAGATTTCTGATTCTTCATGAAGAAGAAGAATATACTCTCTTATACATGTTGTTTTCTCCTATAAATCACATCATGCAAGTTTATTCCCTCAGATCTTAGAACTCAAAACTTAATCCCCCATAGCGAGTTTCCTGATTTTCCAACTTGGGAAAAGAGCATAATCTTCTAGTTGAACCAAGAATTGAATTTAAATTTGATATTTAAGTGCTTCCTTTAAATAACTTTGACAAAACACTTTTGAGAAAATTAGAGGTTCATTTACTCCAAATTCTATTCAAATTCTAACTTGATTTTTGAGTCACTGATTTTCCATGAAGGAAAAGAGCATAATCCTCTAGTCAAGTTACCAAATGATAGAAAATGTGTTAAGTTCCTAAAATTTTACAATAGAGTTAGGTTGATCACCTTAGGAAACCTACAAAACCACTCATTAGTAATTTTTATCCATCTTCTTGATAAAAGAAGTCTCTGACAGCTTCCGCAATAACTCATTAGGCTATTTAACATCCAAAAATGTTCAAAATTAGTTGATTAGTGATCAAAATTTCAAAACATGCAAAATAGCTAACCAAAAGTGATTGCCTTTCCCAAATACAATTCAATATTTACCAGATGCGATTAAGGATCCCAGATGCGAGCCTTTGCAACTAAAGGCAATTCAGGAATTACAGGATGCAAGCTTTTACTAGATCTAATTCAAGATATGTCGGATGCGACATAGGAAATCTAGGACGCAAGCCTTATTTCAAGATGTGGTGTTTTGCTACAAAAAGTGAGCCTTTGTCACTAAATCCGACTTTGCACATAGAAACAAAGAACAAAAATGAGTCAAAATGGCTCAAATATGATGAGAAATTTGGGGTTCTGCCCCACGGTGGGCGCCAAAAATGTGTGTAAATATTGTACCTGCAAGCTGCAACACAACACTTCAATATGTCATTATATTAATGGTTAAAACTTGTAAGATTGAAAGAAAAGCATATGGAAACCACTAAAACCAATATATTGCTTCCTATCTAAAAATAGTGTGAAAAAATCTATGATTGCCCTTAGATTATACATAAATTAGTGACATATACAAGCTTAGAATGGAAGATTCAATGAGAAAATCAAACTAAATTGTAATGCAAATTTCATTTTAATGCACCAAAGAAGATTATGAAATTATGTGAAATTATGAACTAAGAATGCATTTAGATTTCTAGAAATTAGAGCAGCATAAGATTATACTTGAAATTCGAAGAAAATGGGGCCAATTGAGCTCAAAATTTCATCCTTTTATAGAAGAATTTGAGAGATGAGTGGTTGAGATTGATTTGTGAAGAGAGGTGGAAATTGAATCTTTGGTGATCCATGTGAGTGGTCTATGTGAGTGAACTCTCATTGACTTATGGATTGACTTTCCATGTGTAAGTGATGAGTTGTAATTAGAGGATTTATTTAATTCCTTTTAATTAATTACTTTAGCCAAGTATTTAATTTTTTTGATTTGATTTAAATAGGCCAAGGTAATTAATCTGAGTTAGTGATGAAATCACTTTGATTTTAGGAGATTAAATTGATTTTAATGAATTATTTCAATATTTGAATAGTTGTCTTGACATAATTAGGGGTATGATCACACTTAGGGAAAATAGGGTCTCTAGTTAGAGTAGACCAAATTAGGGTGGTTATAGGTTGGAGTCTGCATCACTCTTGGTGTATCCCAAGCTCACCAAGTATCCATGTATCTAGGAATATCATGACCTAGGTGTTAGCATAAAGGCTATCCAACCTACACACATGGAACTCTATCCCATGAATCATAGTTCTTGGATTGCTATAGTTTCCTAATCACTAGAGAACCCATCTCGACATGGTTCACTCCTTTTGAACCAATATGACCAAGATCCTTAGAAGTCAACTAAAGCATATCCTCTAGTTTCTCCCTCTATCACAGAAGCATACCATGCTCACATAGTCCCAATCATGGAAGATATCTTGCTCCAAGAGTCTCTCATCATCTGGCATGCTCCACATATGGCTGAAAGTGTTAGATCCAAGACCACTTTGGACTTACTATCATAAGATCGAGCTCTAGACCAAGCAGGAATATGACCATCCTGAGGTTAGGACAAAATCCCCTTGCAGTCTACTGCCTCTCACTCGTAAAGTCCTCTTGTCTTGACTTTTCTTTGTAATCCTTGATGTTGTCATCACTTGCACAAATGCCTCGGTAGCATTCCTAATGTATGTCCATGGATGTTCTCTAACACAATATTTTGTTGTCTATTTTATCCGCTTCTATTTACTTATGATACAAACCCAAAATAATAGTATAAATCCCAAAGATTTTAGAGATTTATTATCTTTACCACAACATTCGGATGAATGGTAATCAATGATCTACACCTGGTCTTAGTAGCACTATATGGTAAATCAAACATATGGTTGCAGAACTCAAACATAAGAGAGGGAGTCGAAAATGCTTGTATGAATTCCAATGCTCTGAGTCGGGTACAATCTTTCAAATATTTCCCCTCTGTTGTATTTCCAAATCAGCCAACGACAACACTCGTAATTCCAATGGGGATGAATACTTCCACGATCCTCGATAGTCTACGAGCTATCTTTCAAGGAGTGCAAATAAATATGAATGTCTAGTATTACTATCTATGGACCATGATCAATATAAAATGGCCATTGCACTTGTATTCCAATTGATAATTTTCATGCACTAATATATTTAAATTTAATCTTTTCAACATGTGAATCGGGATAATAGCACATCCAATGTTTAGAAATGTGAGTACATAACAGTGACCAGTAGATTCAATCTCCAAATGTGATACTTGATCCTTCCTCACAACAAAGGCTCCACTATTAATCTTTACAACGATGAGAAACTCCTCTCACTCATCAACCACAAGTCTACCTTGGAGCATATAGACATGTGTGTGAATCAATCGCAGGACGTTCAATCCCCCGGATATGACCAATCTCAATGTCACTCCTCGATGCCAAGAATACCAATGACCAAGACGGGATCTCTTGCCTCATAGGGACTTTGTCATGAAGTCACCTTGGCATTGGGAGTCACCAAGGTGGACAACAATAGTTATTATGCTGAGACCCAATAGAATATCTAACTGCTCCTTTCAATGTATACTCTGATGCAATAGACATATACAGCACCTGAGCCTCAAATATTGTGATCGAACTTATGATAGCTTGATTAATATAGATGCCACTAGAAATATCCACCCTACGATGATGAAATGTAATTTTGGCTCCTTCAATGCGTTATTTCAACAAACTAGGAACAAAGTGTTAATTCTTGTCGTCTCTTTATGTCTCACAAATGTTCATCTCTTTCTGCTTCAACACGACATAAGAACGTCCACACAATTGAGAAAATATGAAATGGCACTCTAGACATCGCTCCAACACATTGATGTGTGAAAACTCATCTTAAACAACCGTCAATATCACAACTATAGTCTGCAAATATTATTGTTATAGTCCTAAAAGAATATAATATGATTTGATATAAGGCAATGCTTGGAAGAAATCACAGATTTTGAGACTTACGATTATTGCCTCCACAAGCTAGTAGTTTTTGTATGTGTGTGTATGCCAATTGTCTAGTCTATAATTTATCCACACTCGATCGCATAAAGCCTTTGCACTTGGCCAGTGCTCCACGAATACTCCTAAGCACAATAACTTTGATAATGGTACTAATCATAGCAAGACTAGAATAGATCTTTGATTTGTATCCACACTTTCTTGTTGTCTTTAGCAAACTGCTCCAGAACATAGGAATCGCCCGGTGGCAATTTTCAAGATCCCTAATACCAAGTTGTTGTGATACCATGTTTTTATGTGCTCGTTTAGCCATGGACAATGATTTGCCCTCCCAACCATAGATAGTACTCAATTGTCTCACCTGAGCACTTCTCTTCTCAATAATACAGATTGTGTATTCAAATTTTAGTTCAAGAGAGGAAGATTCAATCTTCCTTTATATCTATCGGAAGAGCCCATTTACCAAGGGTCGCCACTTTTCCAAGTTGGCCCCATCAATTATATTTGTCTCGTATAATTAATTATATATGCTTCATATGATTAATTATATATATGTCTCGTATAATTAATTCATATAATTATAATTATAATTATAACTCATATAATTCATTAACAATATAATTATTATATTATCACAACTTTTATGTTATCTATGTCAACATGAAGGAATCCGACCATAGCTACAATAACATTAACAAAAAAAAGGGTAAAAACCCATGTTTCTCATAAAGTTATGAAACCAATGAATTCGTGACAAAGAAAACTATCATTTTTGAGAAAAATTGAGCAAAACCCTTTTACATCAAACAAATTATATTTTTGGGGAAATAATCATGTAAAACCCACTACATTTTTCATGAAAAAAAAATGCAAAAAACCCTTGCATCTAGAAAAAAATTCAGTCACACTACTCATAACTTCTTCATGTCAAAAACAAGATCCATGATTTTTTAATGAAAAAAATGCAATAATTTTTGCAGATCTAAATAAAAATCTACAAAAGCCACAATTTTTGTTCTTAAAAAATCAACAAAAAACCACAATTTTGGTTAGAGCCGATCAAAAAACCCTAAGCTAAAATAAATTAATTTTAATTGAAGCAAAAAACATATCAAAAACCCTCAAAAATCTTTTATAAGTTTCCTCACGAAAAGTCTAAGAAAAACCACAAATTTTATTCTCAAAAAAATCCATGATTTTTGTTTGTTAAAAAATTGAGCAAAAAACTTCTAAAAATTTCCTACGTAATTAAACCACAAATTTTATTGGAAGAATTCACCAAAAACCAACCTCTACTTTGACATCATAAAATGATGATTGATTGATTTACAAAGGAGACAGAAGCTTCTTAAATAGAGATTACACAAAGTTTCTAAAATAGAAACAAAAGGCACAAAAGAAACATTCTAAATAAGAACTAGCAAAAGAAAAGATAATAACTAAATAACTATTATAAGAACATTACATAATAATTTTAACAATAAATAACTATAAAATATCAGTTCAATAGATTAAAAATGGCGATTTTCAAAATTATAATATGAAGCTCCATTAGAAGTAGAAATGGATATCGAATTTGCATTGGCCTTTTGTTACACACTTTTGACAATATAATGATCAAACCCTGAGTGCAAATTGAATTTACAATGTTTTATCACAAATTACTAATTTATGACACACCTCTCCCCGTATATACGATGTCATGATCAGAATAGTTTAAACCAACATTACAGGACTCTGCGAGTCCGTGCTGGACTCTGCGAGTCCTAAGGCGAGTCGGGTCTCCAGAGTCTAATTGACTCTGGACTCGGACTTGCCCGAGTCCAGCTGAGTCTATGGACTCTCTAGACTCGCCGAGTACCGAGCCCAGGACTCTATCGCGACAACAGTCATAAAAAGTGTAAAATCAAACTGTACGCCTCCTCTTTTCGTGATTCGTGGTTCCCAAGCTTTCCAAAGGCAAGGGTTAGTAGCAAAGGTTTCACAAATGATATAAATCAAGTACACAAGAACTACTAAAATGAATAACTTGAAATGTATCCAATAAAATGTACAAGTACAAGAAAGGAAAACAAATAAATGCGAACCCCGAAGCGCTTGAAGCTTCTATTGTCTCTCTCTACTCCTTCTGAAACATTGTTCTTGATGCTCAGTATTGGTGTGAGCAGCATCTATGACTTGAGAAGTGTCGAGAATTTGCTAATTGAAACGAGTGTGTGATTGCAAGATGGCTTAAATGCTAGAACCAAACTGACATAGTAATGGCGCACGAGAGATTCAAATCCTGGATCCTTCAAATGGTTATGAAGGGTTTATTATATAGGAATTGGGGATGAAATGAACGGTTGAGATCAAAGGGAACTGGAGAAGCCATCAGTAAACTCCACCTCTTCAATGGGTAAAGAGGAGATAGAGTTTGGTTGACTGAAGAGCTAATTGTGAGTTACCTTTTTGAACTAAAGAGGTGGGTGAAGTCACCCATGTGGACTGGAGAGATGGGTGGAGTAACCCATGTGAGCTGATTGGAGTTATCTCTTTGAAGATAAATGAATATTTAATTCATTTATTTAATTAAAGTTTTCAACATGTGAGATAATTGAATTCTTTTTTATTTAGAATTGCTTTATTGAATGAAATTAAATTAATTTAATTGGAAGAATTTAATTAGTAAGTTTAAATATTTGAATTATTTAAACTTTAGGAAATTGAGTTTAATTAATTAATTAATGGTAATTAATCAATTATGGTTAATTAATTAAATAAAATTAATTTTGAAAATTTGATTAGATGATTTGTGGAATGAATTTAGAGGAAAATAGATGATTAATTAATAGATGAAAATTAGTGTTTTTTAATGTAAAGTTGCAAGCCTATCCATTTTTGAATGTCTACATTTGCCCCATCTTTGATGCGATGTGACTTGTCACAGTGCGTCAAAGATTCTCTGATTTTGATTATGCCCCAACTTGCCCCAGCGATAGTAGGTGTATTGATGCGATGTGACTTGTCGCAGTGTGTCAAAGATTCTCTGATTTTGATTCTGTCCTAGCGATAGTAGGTGTATTTATGCCCCCTCAACAAATTTGAGTGAAAAGTCATGATATGAGCGTTAATTTGTTGAAACCGCCATTTCTAAATCTGGGTAGCTGACTAATTTGAAAAATGTTTAATTATGCCCCCGTTATTGACCGTCAAAGTTTCTGGGGACTGGGAAGAAATTTCAGACCATTTTGAGAAATTAGGGTTTTGAAATGTCCTTATAAGTAGCCAAGAGGGCTATTCATTTGTCACATTGCGATCTTGGAGCTCTGGAACTTTTGGTGAGTCTGCTTTTGTTTTCTGTCTCTTTTCTCTTGTTTTCCTGTGATGGCGGGGCTTCCTGGCGTGACTCACATATCTGACCGAGTCCGGACATACCGCAGACTAGCTGGCTCTGGACATCCGGTGAGTTTTATCACTTTTCATGTCATTAATGTCTTTATTTATTGCTTTCAAATTTTGTTATTTTTTGAAAATCTGCACCTTGTGCCGCAATAGGCTGTGGTTTTGCCGCAATTGCGGTTTAAATGTTGCAATTGCCGTTTAGAAACTACAATTGATAAGTGTACCGCAATTGCCAACTTTAAATACTGCATTTGCAATTTGTATGTCGCACTTGCATGTTATGTTCCGCAATCGCATAAGAGTTTTGCATTTGTAGGGTTTTTGCCGCAATTGATTTTTTAGAACTGTCTGCCTGATTTCCTTGTCTGATATCTGTATATTTTGGCTTCTGATACCTTCCTGGATGACTGACACTGATATTTTTGTGATGTATTTTTGTGTGCAGTTCACTGGGTGGATTATGCGGTGTCGAGAGTCGAGGCCAGTGGGTCTTGTGTACAGGTTCCAGCTCTCACAGGATGAGAGGTCAGTTCTTAGAGAGCTAGGTTTATATTGGATTTGCTATACGCTAGAGATCACGACCAACAGGGGTCTGATCTCCGCTCTTGTTGAGTGTTGGCATTCAAAGACATACTTTTTGGTTACCCACCGGTGAGTGTACTGTGACATTGGAGGATGTGTACCGCATCCTCCAGCTTCCGATCTAGGGTGAGCTTGTGGAGTATGCCACCTATTCTGGTATTGTTTCGTTGACTGAGCTATCTGGATTGCCCCGAGATCAGCTTGGGTTATCCAGTGCCTATGATATACCATGGTCCAAGTTCGGTTTGGGTCTTGACAGGTTATCTACCTTGCTAGGCAGTTTGATTTGTGGCATCCTATGCCCCGATCGTCGGCAGCGTGGATTTTTTGTCAGATTTGGTACTGTTCTGCAGAGTATGGTCAGGGACCATACTGTTTATGCTTGGGGGCCATGCATGTTGGCTCACATGCATTTTCATATGTTCTATGCAGCTTACCTTAATGGTAAGTCGCTCAGCTATGGTGCGACCCTTTTATAGATATGGCCATGGGAGCACATAGTTGTGTGTCGCCCTATTGGTACACGTGCTTTGCCAGCTAACCGGCCTTAAGTTTATATGTACAATGGAGCCATTGTGCAGACCCACATGGGTCATTTGTTATATTGGCACCAGCAGGTGTATATGATTCCTTACTTTATCTAGAGGCCTTATAGAGATTTCCCTGTGTGGGATGGAGAGGACATCCATCTTCCCTTCTGTCGCCAATGGAGATACCTGATTGGACACGTTACTGAGCATATTCATAAGATTGACTTTCACAACACCGACAGGGTGTTACGTCAGTTTGGAGAGTAGGAGGACGTGTCTGACTCTTATGCTTACTTTGCTCGTAGATCGAGGGATTCTTCTATCTGGGGTGGTGTTGTATCTCTCGATGCTGCCCATACTGAGTTTGTAGGCTTACTTCTTGTTGCATGGACCTGGCGCTCGGCTACTATAGATGTAGGTTTGTCTTGTTTTCTGATTTCTTATGTACTTCCTTACTGCTCTCTGATACTTGCTCTTATCTCTTTTTGATACTTATGTCCTTATCTTGTGGGTACTGATATTTGAATTTGTCTTTTGGCAGGCACTACACCTCAGTATGATGCTCATTGGGCGCAGGCCCGGCTAGTTTCTCTTACAAATGTCTCGCGTCCTATTGCCAGGACCATTATGAGGAGGGCCCGGCGGGTACGGCATGGCAGGGGAGGTTGGGATGGAGGGAGAGGTGGTGGTCGAGCCGAAGGTAGGGGTCGTGATGGAGGTAGGGATGGGGGGAGAGATGGAGGACGGGGGAGGGGAGATGATGGGAGAGATAATCCTAGTCTTGGGGTGTTGGTGGTGGAGTTAGGACTAGAGGTGGCCGGAGTGGGGGTCAGAGTAGTACTCCTCGAGTTGGGTTGAGTACCATTTTGGAGGATGAGGAGGCTATGGAGGAGGAGGCACCCCAGTTGGTGCGGAGAGTTCGCTGGCGGACAGGTGTTGTTTTGGCTCCTAGAGAGGAGGACAGGGTAGTTATTGAAGATGTGGACATTGAGATTGTGACATAGACATGGAGGCTCTAGATGAGCAGAGTGTAGAGACTGGCTCGTCGACTGATAGTGGCAGCACTGGCAGTAGTACAGGAGAGAGCTCAGATAGTGATGGTGGTGGATTGGGGGATAGGGCTAAGGAGGGATACATGGATGTAGCTATGGGTGGTATGGAGGATGATCCTTCAGAGTTGGAGTGTCTCACCCAGCAGGTACAGGATCTGCAGGCCAGGCTTGCTTCATCTGATGCACGTGCCACTGCTTTGGAGGCCCGGGTTATAGCGGCCGAGTCTAGAGAGCGACAGGCTCGAGCTAAGGTTCATTCTTTTATTGACAGTGTACAGGATGCCTCGCACCAGGATGTTCTTGACAAGTACTATAGATCTGGGCGTGATGCTCACAGAGAGATCGAGTACTGGAGGCGCCACTATGAGGGTGCAGTTCCTGTAGAGCAGAGAGTGCCCAGCTATACAGCCTCTCAAAGATCTAGTAGATCTCAGTGATCACAGAGGAGTGGTATTGGAGCTCCTGGTTCATCCTAGAGACCATCTTCTAATATGCCACCCCCTCATTCACCTCTTGGCGAGGGTGGGGGTAGCACATGTTGATTCCATTATGTATCATGTATCATTTTTGTAATAATGTCATTTGATATACTCTGAGTAGTATCCATTTTTGTATCTCGACACACTGAGATTTATTGATATATATGTTGACTACCTTCTTTTGTTCAAACTTGCAACCGTTCATTGTACTCAGATAGTTTGATTTATATGAGATGTAGCTAGTGTTTTTGATATGATGTGCATTGGTTTACTTGCTATATGTATGATTCTACATGATTTGGTAGTTTAGATGATGAGATGTATATGCAATATGATTCTATTATGCAGACTCGTAGATGTATGATTTACTTTCCTATGATACTAACATGCTTATGCAGGATGGTGTATATGAGATGCATTTTTATATGAGATGCTTATGGATGTTGTGATTTTATGATTTATTATGTATGCAACTACTATATTTTTTTCATTTTCTGATGCACTTAAATGGAATGAATGTAATCTATTATGCACAAAATATCTGAGTAATGCATGTGTTAATTAGAAAGAAGTTAGTTTGGATAAATGTGCTCTGAGATTGGTCTAATAGAATGGAATGATAGAAAGGATGTTCTTTTTTTATTTTTTGATAGATATGATTTGATAGAAAGGATGAGTGTCCCAAGTCGCTGCCCCTGTTTCCAATATTTGTCATCATTGCATCTTTTTTTGTATTTTCTGAAATTCTGAAGAGCGTCAAATGATCCAGATCACATACCACCTGGATACCTCCATGATCTCTTGATAGTGGAAGGAGTAGAGAGATGAATAGAAACAGAACCTAGTGCACCCAAATATTGACCATCTGGGTTCAACTATGTTCCCTGTTTGAAAAGAAAGAGAGCCAAAAACACCCAAATATTGATCATCTAGGTACCGCTTGTCTTCTAAATTAATCTAAAACAAAGAAACCAAGATAGAGCTCCTATGCACCCAGAGTCCATCTGGATAACACTGTGAGCTCTTGATTTCTGAAAGGGAAAGTCAAGCAAACAAGATAGAAGTCCTACGCCCCTAGACTCCATCTGGATAGCATTGTGAGCTCTTGTTTGGAACATAAAGGGAAAGACCATAGAAACTAAGATAGAACTCCAAAGCACTCAGAGTCCATCTGAATAGCATTGCGAGCTCTTGATTCTATAAACCAAACAAGCAAATAAAAGAGAAGGAATGTCCGATTCTTTCCCAGGGTTAATCTCAGATTGTGGAACTGCGTGGCTGCCATATAAGTGACAGCGCCTACAGCATTTATCCTAAATCATAATGGCCCTGAAATTGAAGTGAACATTCAACAGACGGCAATAAAAGAAAATAAGTCATGATCTATCATAGCTACTCTCCTCACATGGTAGATCCTGGAGTAGCATAAGAACATAACCGCGAAATATAGACTGACATCTGACTGACTTGACTGACCTAGTCAACATTTTTGGATGGTTCCTCGATGTTGTTGGATTCTCTTGATTGGCTCGACTCTTTGGATAGGCTTGATTGGCTTGATTGCTTGAGCGTGTCTGGTTTCAATAATAGATTACTCATATAAGATTGACCTGTCTGGTTTGAGCATATCCATCATTGCGTAAGACGATTGATATGATTTGATTGATTGATTGTGATCGTGTTGGCAGTTGATCAAGCTGTGTTAGATGGGCCCCATGCTAGTTCGCAAAGCTCATGATTGTGACAATTGATAGATTGGCTTGGTCGCCAGTTGCTTGTTGATTGATTCGATAGATTGATAAAGCTGTGTCAGATGAGCCCAATGCCGATTCGCAAAGCTCATGATTGTGACATTGATTGACTGGGCATGATCGCCCTTTCCTCTCTTGATAACCGAGTTGGTTTTATTGCTTGGGATTTTGCAATTTTTTAAATGTTTCTGATGAAGATTTATTTTCTCAGGACATTTTGATCTTTTTAGGAATTTTTGATGAGTTTTTTTAATTTTTTTTATTTTTTCAGGACATTTAGGATCGCCCCCTAGTCTGGTGGACTAGTATTAACCACGGGTAAGTGCTTGGTGCTCAAAGTGGATTGTGCTTCTGGATATAGCTTGGATATTCAGACTTGCCTGTGAAGTGTGCTCAAGATTTTTGATTTTGGAGCTTATTGATGGTGAAGCTGGATTTGAACACTTGGCGCCTGTTTGCCAAGTTTTCACCAAGGTACCTACTCAATAGCGTCTAATTGCCAGGTTTTCACTGAGAGAGCGATTTTGTTTCTCTTTACTTTTTTTCTTTTTTGATTTTTTTTTATTTTTTTATTTTTGTTGTCGCCAAGGCACCTGATTGCCAGGTTTTCACCAAGGTAACATTTTGTATTTTATGATTTTTTGGTATTTTCCAGATATGTAGATAGGTGCCTTACCCATAGAGACCTCAAGGGTAGAACCTCTTAATATGCATGTTGTTGATGTATCCGGGGAGCATATCTCCTTCTAGTGTCGCTAGTATGAATGCCCCACATTTCTGAGTAGAGATAACAATGACAAATGGGCCTAGCCAGTTAGGTTCAAACTTTTCGGGTTTGACTCTCTTTGCTTGATTCTTTTGATTTTCCATGAGGACAAGGTCTCCTACCTCAAATGTTTGTGGATTCACCTTCTTGTGATAGTTTCTTCTAAGGTGATTCTGATAGCCTTCTAAGTGGTTGAAGGCATGTTGTCTTCTTTCATCTAGTAACTCTAGTTCACTAAGCCTTGCTACTCTGTAGTCTTCATCTGAAATCAGGTTCTTCAATGATATCCTTAGGGATGGGATTTCCACTTTGAGGGGTAACACCACCTCTGATCCATAGACTAGGGAGAAAGGAGTGGCTCCTGTAGGTGTTCTCACACTAGTTTTGTATGTCCATAATGCGGGACTAAGCTGTAAATGCCAGTCTCACCTTAATTCGTTCACTTTTTTCTTTAAGATTTTCAAGATTGTCTTGTTTGTAGCTTCGGCTTGGCTGTTCCCTTAAGGGTAATAAAATGAGGAGAACCCTTGCTTGATATGGAACTGTTCGCATAGCTCTTCAACATCCTTGTTTTGGAAAGGTGAACCATGGTATGTCAGGATAGTTTGAGGGATCCTGTATTGACAGATAATGTGGTCAAGTATGAGCATTTCTATTTTCTTTCCAGTTATGTAAGTGAGAGGAATTTCTTCCACCCACTTGGTGAAGTACTTTGTTGTTGCTATGATGTATTTGTGTCAGTTTGCTTAAGAAGGTGTAATTTTTCCCACTGGGTCAAATCCCCACATGGAAAATGGCAATGGTGATGTGATTGGATTTAGTTCCTGGGCTAGTGCATGGATGAGGTCTCTATGAATCTGACACTGTCTACACCTTTGTACATGTTTATGTGCATCTGTCTCTATTATGGGCCAATAGTATCCCATGCGGATGATCTTCTTAGCTAAGTTGTTGCCACCTCTGTGGGTTCCACATATTCCTTCATGTACCTCATATAAAGCTTTCTGGGATTCTGTGGAAGTGAGACATCGTAGTAGCGTTTCGTCTAGACTTCATCTATATAAAGTAGTTGAGAGGATGGTATACCTAGAGGCTTGGTGGATGAGGGACTTTCTCTGGTTCCTAGACAAGTTCGAAGGTAAGACATTGTTTTGGAGATAGTTATAGACATCTTGGTACCATGGGGATTCAGGACCAACAAGGACGCATGTTGATTCTGTGATGGATGCCTGATGTGATGGCACCAAGAGTTGCTCTACTAGAAATTGGAATCTTGTTTCGTTGCCTGGCATATCAATCAATGATGTTATCGTAGCCATCGCATCTGCAGCTTTGTTTTGTGCTTGTGGGACTTGCTCGAAGAAGATGTAATGGAACTTGGTGCGTAGTCTTTCCATCTGTGCTCTGTATTGTATGAGCTTCTCATCTTTGGTCATATAATCATTGTTGACTTGACTGATGATCAACTATGAGTCTCCAAAGACTTTAAGGTTCTTGATTCTCCATTGAATTGTTATCTTTAGACCGATGACCAGTGCTTCATATTCTGCTATGTTGTTGGTGCACGGGAAGTTGAGTTTGAAAGACTTTGGACTTGTATCATGATTTGGAGTGATAAGCATTATCCTTGCCCCCGCACCATGGTTCGTGCACGACCCATCAAAGTATAGTTGCCATACCTCGATCGCTAGTTGTAGTGTCATGATAGTTTCGTCAGAAAAGTTGGAAATAATAGGCTGATGGTCCTGAATGGGTGCCTCTGCTAGTTGATCCGCGATCACTTTCCCTTTAATGGCCTTTCTGTCTACGTACTCAATATCAAACTCACTCAAGATCATTACCCACTTCACCAATCGTCTAGTGAGCACTGCTTTTCTTAGATGGTACTTTAAAGGATCAATATGTGTGATCAACTTTGTTTGGTGACTCAACATATAATGTCTCAGCTTCTGGGAAGCGAAGACAACTGCAAGGCATGACTTCTCGATTGGCATATATTTGAGCTCATATCCAACCAATGTTCTGCTTAGATAGTAGATGGTCCTCTCTTTACCTGCATCATCATGTTGTGCCAAGAGTACACCTAATGCTGACTCCATCACTGAGATATACAGAAGAAATGGTCTACCTCGGACTGGTGGCACCAATATAGGAGACTTGAGGAGGTAGTCCTTGAATATTTGGAATGCTTGGTCACATTGTTCGGTCCATATGAATTTGACATCTTTGTGCAGTAGGTGTTGGAATGGGTGGCACTTGTCTGCTAGCTGAGCTATGAAGCACCTGATTGATTGGAGCCTTCCTTGTAACCCTCTTAGTTGCCTCAGGTTTGATGGTGGAGGCATGTCCAATATTGTTTTGACTTTCGCTGGGTCTACTTTGATTCCTCTATGTGACACTATGAACCCCAGTAGCTTTCCTGCTGTGACACCAAATGCACATTTCTTTAGGTTTAGACGGACCTTGAATTCCTGCATTCTGTCAAAGATTGGTCCCAATACTTGTAGATGATCCTTGCCAAGCATTGACTTGGCTAGTATGTCGTCCTCATAGTCTTCCATTGTTTTGTGGATGAGATCATGAAATATAGTTGTCATAGCCCTTTGATATGTTGCTCCGGCATTCTTTAGACCAAACGGCATGACATTCCAACAATATGTCCCCCAAGGACATATGAAAGTTGTTTTGTGTTGGTCCTCTGGTGCGATCCTTATCTGATTATACCCTGAAAAGCCATCCATGAGTGATAGCATTTGATGTCCAGTGGTTAGATCTACTATCATATCAATGTTGGGTAAAGGAAAGTCATCTTTATGAAAAGCTATGTTGAGATCCCTGAAGTCTGTGCAAATCCGTATCTGACCACTATTCTTTGTA
>MU226473.1:569557-581191 GCA_018584345.1 Thuja plicata
CAACCAAGATCACCTGCATGCAAAGACTATTACACAGAAGAAGAAGACAGAAGAGAGAAGGATCTAAGGCGGCCAAAAAGCCAGAGGAGACATCATGTTGAAAAGAATGATTTCTATATTATCAACATTACTGAATAAACTCCTTTTCGAAATACAAAGAGGACAATCCTTATAAAGGATGTCGAAACCCTAAAAGGGAAACAACTCAGAAAAGGAAACTTTCCTAAATCTAACTTAAGCACTAAAGAGTAATTACTAAAGATTACTCTAACAAGAATGGGCAAAGATGTAGCCTTGGGCAGGCATTGACTGTAAGTCTTACCTGTAGAGATGGATCTCTGTGGGCATGAAGTGTTGATCCCAAGACTAGTATGAATTGACTGCAGCAGTGGCATAGTTTCAAAGCAGTTGGTGTTTGGTGGGATGGAAGGCATAGCATGAGAGCTTGATTGTCCCGGCCATGAGACCAAAGGTGGAGGCATACTAGTGACCATGGGTGCACTTAGTTGCGAGCCTGTCATGCTTTGAGTGGAAGATGTGCTGGCCTGGGTCGGGTCATTGGTTTGACTGGGTATAGTCTGTGTCAATGTGGGTAATACCAATGGTGGAAAGATTTGAGACACAACATGCAATATCTGAGGAGGTTGAGTAGTGTTTTGACCTGCGAGAGGGTTTTCGGGCCATATGGTTGATACACTGAATTCAGCGGGGAGTTTGACTCCCTTCTTTATTAGCATGGCTAAGTAACGTTCAGGGTTCCTCTCTACAACAGCGTCAACTACTTTTGTGGAGTAAGCATCTTGCTCCACATCTTTAAGCTCTGCTTCTGTGATATCTTGGAAAAAGGCTGCCCCACGGGGTTGTTCAATGAATAGAGCAGAATTGGTGTTCACGAAAGGATCGTTCTCTTGCTCTGTTTCCCAAGCGGGGAATCTGTTGATATATGACTCATCAGGTTGAGTTCTAGCCTTAGACCTTGTGTAAGGCCCTCCATGAGGTGTTTGAGACATAGTGTGGTCCAGGTTTTGTAACTAAAACAAGTGATATAAAACAAACAAGGAAGAAGATCCTTTCTAAGGAAGTCTGAGTTATGTTTTGGACAAGGGTAATTCTAAGGATAGATTTTGATATAGCTTGATCTCAAAGTGGTGATGATAAAAGATAATATTTGTTAACCTTTGTCTGGGACAAAGTCACTTTGATAAAGGTGATGATGTTTGATATGATGAGATCAAGGTATTTCGAGTCTGAGCTTTCGAACTAACAATGTTTTTGACAATAATCGTGTTTTTCAGATAAGGGATGATCTTTAATGTTTAGAGATTCACACAATGTTCTTCGCGTTTTCCTGGGATAGACGCTATTTTTGTACACCAAATGAAAAATTCTCTCAAGGTTCTTAGGTCAAAATAGGAATAAAGTATCTCTGGTCAATTGCGGTACAACTTCACCGATTGTGGTAAAGTAAATGGTCGATTGCAGTAGTTTATCACTGATTGCGGTAATAATGACGACGATTGTGGCAATAAACAAGTTAATTGCGGCAGACTTCCTTCACTTGTGACACAATGCGGGCAATTGCGGTAAATGAGAAACAGTCTCAAAAAGACTGAATGATGGGTATCACTGCTTGACAATTTTGAATTTTTTTTTGGAACAATGCTTTTGATTTGCAAGACAGTTGACGTTGAGAACCCTAGACTTTAACACGTTTGACTCATTTTGACAGTTTGGATATTTTGTTTTGCGTTTTCAGAAACTGATCAAAGGAACAAGCACGACAGACACTGTGTTTTGAAGAATGAAGACTGAAAATGTGTATGTTCTACAACTTTTTCAAGTTGCAAGGTTATCACGAGGTCTCAACAATGAACAGTCATTAATCTAGGTCAATGGCTTCAAAATACAATGTTATAGGCCCAATTCTTGAATGTCTGTTAGCTCACACAGCAATTGTCACGCTACTAGGACACGAAGATCCACGACGTAGGTGCCCGTGTTTTTGCCGTTTCCAGGTATTTTCGCCGTGGAGTGAAGATCTCTTTCACTATACAAATACCGTGGGACACATGTTGGGGATCTTGGGGGGAAATTTTGCAACCCCTTGCACTATAATAAGATACCTGTTCGGAGGTAAAACGGGTTGGCCTCTAATCAATCAAGGTTGTATTAAGGGTTCGTGGTGTCTCTCCAATCGGTTTGTACGTGTGTGACTCACTTAAAAGCCTAGTTGATCACACTGGCTCCTTAGGGATATTCACCCGATCCAGACTATTACCAACACACCTCGCCCAAGCTTGGCTAGATAAGATAAAACTTTGGTTTGTTCCTTGTTTATATACCGATTGGAAGGATTACCGGTTTAAAGTCGTTCTCCGAGGAAGAAGCGCATTCCCTGGACAGGCCTTTCGAAAAAGTATAAAGGTTTGTAATCTAACAGTTTGTGCAAGTGCACCCAAAACTCAAGACACAAGGTAAATTGATTAAACTCCAAAAGTTTGAAATGTGAACTAAGCTACACCACCATACAAGCACAAATGTTCAATTTTAAACCCAAAAGTAGGTGTTGATTGCTTATTCAATTTTAATGCACCAATTTGAGAGATTTTTTGTCTTTGTTCAATTTTAGTCCCCACGTCAATTTTAAGCCCAAATCTTGAAGTGTGAAAAGTGAGAGGTTTGGACAAACATTGTTCTTTTTAAACCCAAATCGACAAGTGAATTCCTTTTAGTTTGTTTTGTTTAAACAAGTTAGTATAGAAAAGGGTTCTTTTGCAAAATGAGAGTATACGTAACTTTGAAACAATGAATGACACTTACCAACAACTTACCCTTCTTGTTCATGGGAATTCGTCGTCCTGCAGAAAAATAAAGAAAGTATTAGATTTTCAGATAGCAAGATGAAGAATTTGGCCCTGATGAGCAATCTTGCAGGCGATGCACAGGCAATTGCGGTAATGCATAATCAATTGCGGTCTGGATCGGTCAATTGCGGTCTGTGTCTGTTGATTGCGGTAGAATTCTTCTAATTGTGGCACCAGTGAATCAATTGCGACAAATTGTAGAAAAGACAGAGACTTAGAAGACGACAGAAAAGAAATGCGAAAACTTACAATCGATTGCGGTATTAAACCAGTTGATTGCGGCACAATTTCCTCAATTGCGGGAAAATACCAGTGATTGCGAAATAACACAAATATCGAAAAAAAATACAAATTTTGAGATTTGCGACCGTACGGTCGTGGTTGATCAACTCTGTTTGTCGTCTGCAAGAGATAGTCAGGTTGTTTGATTTGCGTCGGGTTCAACAAAATGTACGCCTCCTCTTTTGGTGATTCGTGGTTCCCAAGCTTTCCAAAAGCAAGGGTTAGTAGCAAAGGTTTCACAATTGATATAAATCAAGTACACAAGAACTACTAAAATGAATAACTTGAAACGTATCCAATAAAATGTACAAGCACAAAAAAGGAAAACAAATAAATGCAAACCCCAAAGCGCTTGAAGTTCTATTGTCTCTCTCTACTCCTTTCGAAACGTTGTTCTTGATGCTCAGTATTGGTGTGGGCAACGTCTATGACTTGAGAAGTGTCAAAAATTTGTTAATTGAAACGAGTGTGTGATCGCAAGATGACTTGAATGCTAGAACCAAACTGACATAGTAATGGCGCACGAGAGCTTGAAATCCTGGATCCTTCAAATGGTTATGAAGGGTTTATTATATAGGAATTGGGGATGAAATGAACGGTTGAGATCAATCCCAGACATAGGGAGATGAACGGTTGAGATCAAAGGGAACTGGAGAAGCCATCAGTAAACTCCACCTCAAAGAGGAGATAGAATTTGGTTGACTGAAGAGCTAATTGTGAGTTACCTTTTTGAATTGAAGAGGTGGGTGAAGTTACTCATGTGGACTAGAGAGGTGGGTGGAGTTACCCATGTAATCTGATTGGAGTTATCTCTTTGAAGATAAATGAATATTTAATTAAAGTTTTCAACATGTGAGATAATTGAATTTTTTTTTATTTAGAATTGCTTTATTGAATGAAATTAAATTAATTTAATTGGAAGAATTTAATTAGTAAGTTTAAATATTTGAATGTAAACTATAAGAAATTGAGTTGAATTAATTAATTAATGGTAATTAATCAATTAAGGTTAATTAATTAAATAAAATTAATTATTTAATTAATTTTGAAAATTTGATTAGATGATTTGTGGAATAAATTTAGAGGAAAATAGATGATTAATTAATGATTAAAAAACCATTAATTAATAGATGAAAATTAGTGTTTTTTAATGTAAAGTCGCAAGTCTGTCTATTTTCGGGTGTCTACAAAAATATTTTTTTTATTGATTTTTTTTTTTTTTTTTCAGTTTATATGTTGTCTTTGACCTAAAAAGATCATTCTATCACATGCAAACAAGGAGATGAGAGAAAAAAGGCTTGAGAGAAGAGTATTGGGGTTTTAGGAAAAAGATTGGCAAATCAATTGGCTCTCATAGATCGATTGTTGATTGTTTGTGCAAGTTTGTAGCTTGCATTCACACATTGAGAGGAGCTAAAAGAAGCATTTGGAGGAGGCATCTACATTAGAAGAATTGCATTTCTATTTTTTGATCAATTTTGAAGAGGTAAGTTACATTTTTTGTGTTGTTTTTTGAATTTTTTACATTCATGAATCATATTTTGATTTCCATTTTGTTGTTTTAGTCTTTACATTTGTTCCATTTTTTGTTGATGAAAAACTTGAAAAGTAAGAAGCCCTAGTGTTTGATTTTTTTATTGTAGATGTTTTTTTTTCATTTATGATATATTGCAGCAGCAACATAATCATAATGTCTCAACCGGAGGGTAGTTCATCAACACCTCAACCTAAATATTATCCACATGCAAACCCTGCTTTCGTAGCAAGAGATAAGGCTTGGAGACATGTCATCCCCTGCCCAAAAAAAAGTAGTTATATGTTGGTATTGTCGTGTTAAATATAATGGGGGAGGTATTAACCGATTGAAATATCACCTTGCACATATATCAGGGTATGATGATAAGCAATGCCAAAGATGCCTCGAAGATGTTATACGTGAAATGCAAGCTCAATTAGAGGGATTTGAAGAGAAAAAAGAATCGAGAAGGAAGCAACAAGAAGAAATGGCAAGCGTAGGTGGGGATACCTCTTCATCTCTTCATTTTCCATTAGCTCCATCTAGTAGTGGTACTGTGAGTGACACTTGGGCCTCAGATTCATAAGAATAAATCCACACTAGATTCTATTTGTGTTCCACGCACGACTCTGGGTGCCCAACCATCGCTTGAGAGCATGGGTTGGAATAAGGAGAAGCATGAGGCTGCAAAAATGACACTTGGAGATTTTTTTTTTCTACAATAACCTTCCATTTAATGCTGCAAGGTACTACTACTTATTATTTTAAATTTTGTCTTGTTTTTCTTGTGAAAGTAAAACTTATTTGTATACTTATTCTATTTATGTTTGTTTAACTTGTTTTAGATCCCCTTATTGGCAAAATGTGATGGATGTTGTTACTCTTTGTGGTCTGGGGTTCAAAGCCCCTAATGATGAGGAGCTAAAAGGTCCTATTTTGACCCAAAAGGTCATTGTTGTAAAAGTTGCAATTGAAGAGCAGCGTGAGGTATGGAGAAGGAAGGGTTGCACCATCATGGTTGATGGTTGGACTGATAGAAGAAATAGAACACTGTTGAATTTTCTTGTCTCATCATTGGGTAATTGTAGATAGCAGAACTTGTACTTAGAAGTTAGTAGTAGTACGACTTAGTTAGTAGTAGTACGACTTACTAGTAGTAAAGTTAAAACTTAAACTATCGATTTAGTGACTAAGATTTTAAATTATGATTGTAATAAATTACTTTTTTTTTTCAGGTGCCACAGTGTTTTTGAAATCAATTGATGCTTCAAGGAGAACAAAGAATGCTAACTATCTTTGTGAGATAATGGAGAAAGTGATGAAGGAGGTGGGTGAGGAGAATGTGGTACAGATTGTTGCGGATAATGCAGCAAATTATGTTGTTGCAGGTAAACTCCATATGGAGAGGCACCCCCACTTGTTTTGGACCCCTTGTGTTGCTCATTGCATTGACATCATGTTGGAGCATCTTGGTAAACTTCCATGGATAAAAACATGTGTAGAGCACGAAAGGAGTATTTGTAAGCTCATTTATAATCATACTTGGGTCCTCCACCTTATGAGGCAATTCCCAAATAAAAAAGAGTTGGCTCGTCCAAGGGTCACCCAATTTGCAATAAATTTCATCACGTTACAATTCTTGCTTCAGTCCAAGGTTGCTTTGAAACGCATGTTTGTAACTGAGGAGTGGACCGCATCATCATATGCGAAGACCAATGCAGGGAAAGACACAGTTGATCGGGTTTTTGATAAGATTGGCTTTTGACAACCGATCAAGGAGATTGTGTAGGTAATTTTTCTTTTGTCCACATTTCCACTTCATTTCATCATTTTTGTTCACACTTGTTTATGATCATTGTTCATTTTTAAAAGTAAACTACTTTACACTTTCACAATGATTGCAGTTCATAAAGCCTCTTATTGTTCTCCTACGGATTGCTGATGGAGAGAAGCTCGCAATGGGATACATTTATGAGGGCATGGATAGGGTGAAAGAGGCCATTAGATCTTTTTATGCAGGGAATCAGGATAAATATGGGCCCATATGGAATATCATTGATCAACGATGGCACAATCAGCTTCACAAGCCTATACATGCAGCTACCCACTACCTTAATCCAGCATTCCAATTCAGCCCGGGTAATTATAAATTTAATTTTTGAAGAGTTCATGAAATTTTTTTTTTTAATTTACTGAACTTTACGAGTCCAAGTTTCAAGGTTGATGATGAGGTGTGGAGTGGGCTCTATGGTGTTGTAGAGAGAATGTCACCTAATGCAACAGTTGGAGCAAATGTAGCTCGTGAGATAGAAACGTATAAGAATGCACAAGGAGACTTATTCTCACGAGACTTATGTAAGAAAAATCGGACACTACTGATGCCAGGTAAAAATCTATCATTCTAAATTTTGGTTTATAATTCTCTTACCATTTTACATTGATGAAGTCAAAGTTATAAAATTGATTTTAAAATTTTCTTGTTTCAGATGCATGGTGGGAGATGTTTGGTACTACAGTGCCAAATCTACAGAGGATTGCAATTCATATCTTGAGCCAACCATGTAGTGCTTCAGGATGCAAACGCAATTGGAGTATGTTCAAGCATGTACACTCGAAGAGGCGCAATAAGTTGGCAATGAAAAGGTTGAATGATCTTGTGTTCGTTCATTACAACCTTCGCCTTCGTCACAGACAGATCTTGGGCACTGACACATCTATCAAATTAGAGGTTGATCCACAAGCAGAATGGAACATAGATATTGATGATCATGTCTTCAGTGATGAAGACTTGGAATGGGTTGATCAAGTGGATCGAGAGGCAGAGGCAGTAGCGATGGCAGAGGAGGCTAGAGCGCGAAGAGACCCAGTGGATGAGCTTGAGGCTGAGCCTGAAACTGAGGGTTCTGACTTCGAGGATGATGAGGAGTATGAGGATGGGGATGATGAGGATGCCACTGAGGGTCAACCTCAGACACAGGAAGAGAAGATGGCTTCACAATCTTCCATGACCTATCTAAGGCGTACTCGTAGGAAGACACTGGGGATAGGCTGCTATGAGCTTAGTCTTGAAATATGTTTTGAACTTTTGATTCCATGGATTTCATATTCCATGAATATTATAAACATTTGACAGTGAAACTATTTATATTTCAGTTTCTAATGTGTTATTTAGTTTAAAATTTTATAACTTTATACTTTCGCGATCTATGTAAAGTTGTAAACTTGTATATGTGTGCAAACTAACTTCTATTTATCTCAATTATTGTGTATTTGATGTTAATTGACTAAATGATGCATGAAAAATATTTTAAATCCTTAAAAATCTTTGAATTTCTTAGGTTTTTCAATTTTGTCGAGTCCTTGCCGAGTCCGGTCACCGAGTCCGAGTCCGAGTCCGAGGCCAATCCGACCTTGCCGAGTCCGAGTCTTGTAACTATGGTTTAAACCTTAAAATATTTACAAATGAAATGTGTACACAAAAATTTGAAGTCATAAATTCACGATTTTGTTTATTTACATGTTAAGTACAAACTCACGATGCCAAAAGAAGCTTAGCAAGATCATCCACAGGCAGCATCCCAAGAGGCACTTTATCTGACAAAGGAAGTATTTCTTCCACTTGATTAGAATTTATATATTGAGATGTTTTCTTCCCTTTAGGTTGATTTCTTTCATCTTTAGCAGATTCCTTCCTGTGTCTCCTATCCTTTTTAACTGACAAAGTATGTTTATACTTAACGTCTGGTCCTGTTTGTGCTGAGTTGACATAATTTTCCAGGATAGCATCCGGATCCAAACCAGGTCCATCCAACAATAAAGCTAGCCTTGATTCAATTGCCTGCTGCCACAAGCTCTCAATGCTTTCTGTTTCACTGCATCCATTCACTTCTTTTGATGCCAGACTTGCCTTTTCCTCGGTATCTCTATCTTCAGACACATTATCAATTACATGCAAATCATTCAGTTTTGGAGAATCGGGCTTTGATAAATCAAGACTGTCATCATCTGCAGTCTCCATACATTTTGTATTGAACATTCCAACTCCTGTTGATGGAAAATGCAGTGATTCAGACAATATTTCAGAGGAATTTACAGTAACAGTGGTATCATCAGTTGATAAATTACCATCAGCATATTCAGTGACATGAGTAGCATTTGACTGGCATTCCCAGCCTGAAGCATGTAGTAGTTCACTTCTCTTTGAAGCATTTGCGAGTCCACTTGAATCTTTTACCATTACATCTGTTTCATCTTTTGAATCATCAATACTATATCTATCTTTTTCAACCAAAACCATAGAATCTGTGAGCTGCATTGAATTATGCAACTTGTTCGATTCATCCTCAAGAGATCCTCTGCATTTACCAGCGGCCATTTCATCTTCAAGAGCAGCATCACTGGATGAAGAAACACTTTGCTTCACTAATTCTTTGTTCAAATTAGTTGATTCCCCCAAGTTTGTACAAACGTTTTGATCAGGTAACAGAACATCAGCAACCTTAGAATTGGTCAAATCGTCACTAACACACTCACTGCCATAAGCAGGAGGAACCGGGGCACTTTTTCTTGGATTCTTAACTTTGTATTCCTTGCCTCTCCACATAAGAATATGCTCTTTATCAAATGAAAGCAACACGCAAGGAACCAGCTCCTGCAACAATTATAATTTTAATTTCAGCTTATCTTATGCCGAGCAGAGGTCAATATGAAATCTAATAGAGTGATATGACAAAACACATAATTTTAAGATAAGACATCTGCAACAAGCATTGCTGCTTGTTAAACTCCACTTAGCATCCTGAGATATTCTGTGGAAAGAAAAATATAGCCACAGTATTGACAAACCTTCAGTTTGGCACCTATTCTTTTATAATCACTAGGTTTCATTCCTCGGCAGTTTATCCGTACCAGCTCCATTTCTTCAAAAGCGTCTCTGATATCCTTTACAAGATTAAGATAGACACCATTTTTCCCTGCATGTTAAAGTGTACCAGATTTAGCACTGTTTATTTTCTATGCATATGAAAACCATCAACTAGATGAACATGAAAATTCCTTTTACCAAAGCCACTTGGCAAACTCAATAAATATGAACCATAAAAACTATTTTCTGTTAGCACCACTCTAACTCATCCCTACATAAGGACTATATTGACCCTCCGAAAATTGCCCATTTAATATCAGACACCATATGCTCAATATACCTATAAAGTCCTACTCAAATCTTTTATTTCCTGTTGGTTCTGCTCAGTAAAAACATTTAAATTACATAAAGTACTGGAGAATAGAAATGTGCAGCCTACTGAAAAAGTCCTTACAAACAGAACAGCTGCTTGCCGATGAGGTTTCCGGACAGCAGATGGCCAGGTTTGAAATTCAGTCCAGCAACCATGAAGTACCCATAATGGCCAGGTGTGAAATTCAATCCAGTAACCATGAATTATCCACATGCAAATTCAGATCAATATGATCAATCAGATTGATCAATAACAGATAAACCATAGTTCCACGAGGATGCATCCCCTCCTAAAAATGCCAAAACCAAGACATCCCTATGATTTGCGGATCCAGACAAAAAGTCCTCCCACCATCACCACCAGGGTGAGGATGCTTCCAGGACACTCTGCAAAAGCAAGGAACAGCCTCCATTTCGGGGAAAACCTATAGTCCAAGATGGCCTAGCGACTTCAATTCAACTTTATTTTATTTTTGAAACAAATTTTCTCTGTCATCATGATGATTTTGATTTGTGTCAAAGCTTTGAATAGACAAACATCATGATGGCATGTACTAACGGTTGACCTTGGAAGAAGGAAGGAATATTTAAATGGTAATGACGGAAAAATACACTCTTGAATTTGAAACAGCTGTTACTGTTTGTGTTTATTGATACTCAGATGCACGCTCTCTTAGTTGTTCCCGTTTTTGTTTTTGCTGACTGCTGTAAGAAGTTTCTTAAAAATGAGAAGAAAAAAAATTAAAACATAAAACATTAAAAAATTACGATATTCCTGTCTCCAACTGTGCAACCCTCATCATTTAGACTGGTCATATTTTCCAATGTCATTGTTAGTCCTCTGAAGCATAGCAGCATTAATCGTTTGGGGAATAAATCAGCAAACCAAAAGTGTAGGTTTTTTTTTTAAAACTCTGAAAAATATTGGCAAAAAATCAGATTGACATAAAAGCTTAAAAAATTGAAGAAAAAAAGAGTAAAAAACTACTATTTTTTTTAAAAAAATTAACGCATTAATTATACAAAATAGATTTGCATTGTTTAATTCAATATCGCTGATTACATTGCACAAAACATACTACAATAGCATAAAAAATAACTAGATGGTGACAGTTGTCAAAATGTCACATGAAAGAACAAAATCAAGCAAATTAAATATAAAAAATCTTAGTAAACCTATATTTAGAGAAGCTTTTGTCTGTGTCACAGATTTTAAAATTAGTATTGAACTAAGTTGCCGGATTCGTGTATCTAGCCCCGGATCCGGGTCCGGGTCCGGATTCTCCACCCGGTCCGTGTTGGATCCGGGCAAGGTCCGGATCCAACACGGACCGGGTGGAGGGTCCGAGGATCCTCGAGGATCCCGTGCGGATCCGCGCGGATCCAGAAGGACCCGCGGGCAGGGAAAGTTAAAAGTGGGCCCAAAACACTTTAAAAGTGTTTTTTTAATTATTTTTTTGCCTCCTAACCCTAATTCGACCCTTCTTATGGAGCCTCCAAATAGATTTCATTTCATATTTGCTCTCTATTTTGCTCTCTCATTTTGCTCTCTCATTCTTGGTGAGTTGGTTGTATTCGAAGGAGATCGATTGTGGAGTGACAAATACCCTCCACAAAGCAGATTTGAGTGATCAAGGTATGCATTTCATCCATATTCTTTAGTTTTTTGAATCTTTGATAGATTATTTCAAGTTTTTGAAAAGTTTTCAAAAAATTTCAAGCTTTTGTTTAAGTTT
>MU226473.1:590295-604159 GCA_018584345.1 Thuja plicata
GGATATTAAAGGAAAGATATTGTTAAGGGAAATAGTTAAATGAAGAGACACATAGAGTAGATGTATATTTTGATTAGGGGACACACCTTTATTTGAAATAGAAACATATAAATAAGAGGTCCATTTCAAGAGAAAAGAACAAGGAGAGACATCACGAATCGGAAAAAGCATTATTATAAGAAGAAGATTTGTGTGGAGGGATAAGGAGTAATTATATGACTTTGCAATATAAATTCAATTAAGTTATTTATATTATTTTATTTTTAATAATAAAATAAAATGTCTTTTGTTTATTATTAAAGGCATGGAGAATTAAACTGCAGATGAACCATCCTTTGTAATTATTTTTCGAATTTTGTATACAATTTAAATACCAGATAAGTGGACATGGTCATTTAGCATCTTAAACTCGATCATCACAAATATCGTGAAATATTTAATTGTTTCCGAATTCGTGTCCAGTTTGTCTCCAAGGAGTTAAAGTTCAATCTGGACTAATTTAAGATTGCATAAATATTTGATCTGTTGCATCTTGATTATTTAATTGATTGGCAGTATAAGTGCGTAGAACATTATAAAGTTGTATGTAACCTTCATCGAAGTTGACTCTATTGCCCAAATGAGCAAAGGCACTGGTCTTTTATTTTGAATTATTGGGTTTATATGTGAAGTCAGAAAATCTATCAATTCCTTCCTACAAACCTCAAATCCATTATTTAAAATTATTACACAAAACAGTTAATTCAAACATTCAGCATTCAATTTCATATTGATCGAGTTCGAAGAATTTGCCAGCCGAAGAACTCACCAAAGCTTAAATTCGCTATAGACAAGCCTTGAACCAGACAGTCAGCGTTTGAGGTGAAGGTCTACCCGCCTGGGTGCAGTGGAGCCTAAAGTGCAGGGGAATTTGAATTATTCCCGTTTGTTGGCCAGAACTGATTTGGAATCCTATTGGAGAATTGGCAGGCTCTTGGATTTCCAATCTGCGGTTTTGGGAACCAACAGGTCACTCTCAGAATTTTGAAATTTGAAACTTTTATTGGTCGAAATTTAGCTCTGTAGCATCCAGAATAGCCCTCGAAAAAATATCAAATCTTCACCTAGGAGGCTGCCACTGGGTGTGTGAATTCATTAAGGTACAATAAACAGGTGTACCAAATGAAATTGCACAACTCCATTTTCTATGTGAGATATTCAAGGTCAAAGTTGACCATTTTGAAACTTTCAGAAACATGCAGACAGCAAATTTTAACAAATTCCATCTGCTTTTAGCTTGAAAAAAATATCAAACTAATGATGAAGCTCTACAAATGAACACAAGGGTACATGAATACGGGGACAATTGCAGAAACCAATTGATTTGCCATGACAATCATCCAACTCCGAATTAATAGCCTCCAAAGTTGGCGACTCTAGCAGATATTACAGGGTGCGGAGAGCAAACTTTTCTTTAAACCTTCAACTAAGTACTTTGAAAACTGATCAAATCTGATTTTGGGGACTTGAAAATGAGCATAGATACTCACATATGTCACATCAATATGCCTAACAAATGATTTTGCATGAAAGTGAATGGGATGCAAGTTATTACTCTTCAAAGTAGGCTATTCGGGCAAATTTTGTGTGTTTCTAAGTGCTGCAACTAATTTTTCCATCACGAGCACTTCGAATTTTGAAGGTGCCAATAGTGGCTCCGACTGGGAATGTATGCCCCTTGCGAGCATAGCAAGAATTCAGAAAAATCTCTGGGACGCAGACCAAATTTGACACAAAACAAAGACTAACATACAAAAGAGAAACCACAACTACGAAAATCCTTACCTACTACCACAACTAGGAAAATCCTAACCTATTGTGCATGGAAAAGAATTTCTTTAAGCAAAGAAATGCCTCAGGAATTGTCTGTACACTGGCAGTTCCTGTACTTCACCCTTCATATCAAGAGTCCAGATCTCTGGTGGAAGTAGACCAAATATTTATTCATTGGGTGGCAGAGTCAAACTTCACCTCTGCACTGAACTGGTCTGGTTTGAAAATCAAACCATAGTTGATGGCCCAAGGCTACCAAAAAAGAAAAGCATTGGTTTGCCTCTGTCATACACTTGATTTTAATCATGTTGCAATGAAATTAATCTGAAAGTATAATTAAAATCTGTCTGACGAAATATATTGGCATCATTCATCAGCCTACTGTGCTCAACATTGTCATCATATTCTCTGTCATCACCCCCCATGACAATTTCATCACAATCGTTGTCATTCACCAAATGATGGCTCTCTGACTGAACTGGAAAGCGAGAAAAATCATACTTCATTGACATCTAATTTCATCAATGTTAGTACTATCAAATGATTTACCATAATATCCAAAAATATCAATACAATTTTCAGCATCACATGTAGCTTGCTCACACAATTGTGAACCTGAAACTCCATCATCAGAATCAACAATTTGCAGATTTAACATGTTTGAATCATCAACTTCCCATGCATGCAAAAACAAATCCCTTTCCGGCTCATTGACACAATCTGATTTAACATTTGAATCATGGCTCATTTCAATATGAGTTGTTCTGTTATAAGCATCAACCCCTCCCATACAAGGATCAAAAACATCAACAAAATCAAACATTATAGAAATAGTAGAAACCTCAAATCCCAAATCTGCAACTAGTAACAATGCTGATACAGAATTCATTTGCCCATCATGTGTATCAGAAATAAAATCAGATTCTTAAGAATCATACAAAGCATTAGTTATGAATTCATTACATGCAAATTAGAGCTCAATGATCCCAAACTACACTTTCTTGCATACCTCAAATATTTAGCTATCAACAAATCTGATATTTGTTCACTGCTAAGTGAACTTACCTCCTTATTGACCTCATTAGTAGCGCATTCTCCACTTTCATCAGCTTTAGCATCACAACAACAATCAGGATCGTTAAGAAACAACAAATCAGTGTATTATTTTCATTGATATAATTATTTGAAATTGATGCACTGTCCCAATCATCTGGATGTACTCCTTTCTCATCATACAGTGGATTTGAAAACTCAAAGAGAACCACATAAAGACACACCTTCATAAAATATTATCTGATTTTCCTCTATCGTTTCCTCATACAAGGAGTTTGAACAAATCTGAAAGGCATTTTCAGGTGTACATATGTCTTCTTCACCAATTGTATCACCATGGCAGTCAGTTGTCAATGGATCTGCTATTTGTTCACTGCCGAACGAAATTGCTAGTTCACTTACCTCATTGCTGATGCATTCATGTAGTGTGTCCTTAACAATATCTTCAAAAATGTAGTCCTCCTCCAAGGTGAAGAGTTGGCCTTCCACAATTTCATCTTCATTTGAATTTGGAATGCTATGATTGAAAACTTCACTTGCACATGTCTCCTCTGTAGGCTGCATTGTTTCATTGTTTTTCCCATATCCGTCAATGATATCATCATTTTCTGCATTATGAGATTTAACATTGATAGCATGCTCATACCTGATCTTCTCTATGATACAACCAATTCGCACACCTGATCAAGAGTAGCTGGCTTCAAAGACTCAGGCCAATAAACTGAATTAGGCTCATATATTCTCATGAACAACTTGACACACATGGATTCATCAGGCCTGACATTACTAGGTATTTGCATATAAACATCTAGTGTTCTTTTAAATAGAGTGAATCCAAATTCTCCTTCATGTCTCCTTATGCCAAAAAATGCATTAACAATCAACATTGCTTAAAGTCTGCTCATAACTTGGCTGAAGCTTGTTACGGTATGCAAGATATTGGGGTGAACAAACTAGGACAGCAAGGACAGATGCATTATCCTTGAGAGTATCATCAAATTGACTTAGAAACCATCTTTATAGTTCCTCCCATGATGAAATACTTTGCAGAGGCATATTATTAAACCACTCATCAGCTTTATCTCTTAAAGATCTCACAAAGAGCTTCATGACCTCATCTCCTGCATAAATCTGAAAATCCTCATTAAACTTACAAAATGTCTGTGCATGCCTAACTGCCAATTCACACTCCCTTCCATGAAATTTTGGCACATGCTCTAAGCTCAGGAGAAAGGTGATTTGGATAACCCTGAATGTTACTGAAGTTCTTCTACTCCAGATTTTCCAAACATTCCACAGAAATTTAAACAAACATTTTTGGATGCAAATGATTTATTTAAAACCAATAGATTACATTGAGAATCATGCAATATCCGTCTGAAATAGAGATTTGAATTAAATAAGAAGATAAATCATTGCAATCTTAGTTTCCATATAGATATAAAATACCTAAATCTGCCCAGCTGTGAACTCCGTCGCGAATCCACCTCCAAAGATGAATTGGGTTTCCGTCCAATCCCCTGAGAAAATCTGAAGGGTTTCCATCCTCAGAGAACTGAATCTGAAACAAGAAGCTCCCAGAGCTCTGCCAAAGAAAAAATGAATCAACCAAACATAAAACCAAGCATATCCAGAATGAGCGTCTCTTTCTTCTTTTAAAGCCCATTGCAGTGACTCTTTGTTTTCCCTCTGTCTATCCCTTCATTTCCCTTTCTTTTTGTCTTTTTTTTATTTCCCCTTTTGATTTGATTTGAACTTTGAGAAATAATAATAAAATGACTTAATTAATTTTCTAACTCACCACTAAAGTCATTTTAATATTTTATTAAATAATTAAATTAAGTCGACATTAAATGTATTAGATTTTGACAACTTAAAATTAATTATTTAATTAATTTTTGGAGCTTAAAAAGGGGCATTACAGTCCTCCCTTCCCAAAGATTACTTGTCCTCAAGCAATCGGAGTCCTTATGTCAACACCAGGATCCCATGTGAACCTCGAAAACGTTGTTCCACCAATCCGTTGCGCCACTCTGAAAATAACAACAATATGCCCCGAGTTGTGAAGCAACCCATCACTATCTACAAAAAATAGTGCACCAATCCTGTCAACTCCTGGATCCCAAACCAATCTATCCATCCATCCATGGGAGTGTTGTGAGGTATTCACACCATCGTCCCATTGCAAATGGGTACCCCCTATATTTGCTTTGGCAGTAGTAGTAGTCTTAGGTGGTCTTAGGTGGTCTTAGGCGGTAGCAATTTTCAAGTCACCGAGTCAAGGAAGTGATTTTTGAGCAATTTTGGCCTGCTGGGAAGTCAAGTCTGTCTTGGATGTAAGCAAATGTTGGGCTAAGCTAGTCAAGGAGATAGAGTTGAAACCAAGTAATTTGTGATGAAATGAGTTAGATCCTCTTAAAAATCCTTGTTCCAGCTTCAGTTTGACCTTAGAAGGCCATGATAGGTTGTAGGAGGGAAACTTGTAGAAGGTGTGCTGAATCCTAAAATTTGGCTAAGTTTGGAATTTTTTTATAACCCCCAAAATCTACAATTTGCATTTTAATTCTTATGAAGCTGAAAACTATCTCAAACATCCTGACAGTATTTATACAAATATAACTTAAACTATAAATGTAACCTAAGTTACCACATTCGCCTGGCTGACCCCAAAGTCAAAAGTCGCTTCGCATTAAATTCGTAAACGGTTCAGATTCGTTGCAAATTCGATTTTTTCCTGATGAATTCGTTGTAAGTTTGTTGAGCAGGACCCTGGTCAATTTTCACCCCATTTTGACCGAATTTGGAAATAGTCACGCGAGCCCGGAGCGAATTTGGATGAATTTGGGGGAATGTCGGGCGAATTTGGGCGAATGTTGTTTTGGTGACTTTTCATTAAAGTTTTTTAACATTTTTTTTTTGCAAACTAAACCTAAAAGTGACCCAATATAACATTTTTTGGTCTCACACGGCATTCTCACGGCATTTCGCACACGACAAGTGTTTTTTGAGAAAATACACAGCATTTTTTGAGTTCTCTCCTCACACGGCAAGTGTTTTTCATCAGCGACAGGTCTCCTCACACAACAGGTCTTTTTTATCAACAGCAGGTGGTCTTCTAGCAGCGACTGGGTTTGGGTGGTCTTCTAGCAGTGACTGGGTCTGGGTGTTTTGCAGAGCCCGTGGGTAGCTACAGGTAGTTTTTTTAACATTTTTTTTCTTGTCATTTCATCCATGAAATTCATGTGAAATAGTTTGTGGGTGATTATCTCCCTTCCTTGACATTCACATAACCATGAAAATATCAAATTTATCAAACTGTATTCCAACACAGATGGATTAGAGTGTTATTGAAGTAAGAACAATTCTATCAATAACTAAACACTAAAAGGAATGCACAAATTGATACATTTATGTAAAACTTTAGTCATGCTCAGCAGTTAAATAACGTCTGCAGAAAATTATTTTAATTTCCCAGATCATGAGATTTGATTTGATGTGTAGCAGTTCAAATTATTTGAACAACTAATGAAAAGGAAAACTACTGGTTTGTTGTTTGTAGATTCAAAGAATGGTTGCAAGTGCTTCTAGCACCAAAAACTCCCGCTTCAAAATAGACAGATCCTCTACACTGTGGAAATATGTGGAAATGGTTCAACCGATGCCAGGTGGAGGAGGTTATGTGTGGATTTGCAGCCATTGCAAAGAGGAATCTAGTCGCTCTTATAGTAGAGTGAAAGCACATTTGTGTTTTATTCCTCAAAGGGGCATTACATTTTGTACAGGAAAGCCAAGATTTAATGGGGTACTACCTAAAACCCTTCTTCCAAATCACATTGTGAACAAATATATTCAAGAGCAAAAACAAGTAGACGAAGCAACTGGGCGTGGTAATTCTCATCCTTTGCAAAATGCTAGAAAAAAAACAAAAACATCATCTATGGCTTCAGTTTCCACTTCCAATGAACCACCCGCAGAGGGCCATCCATTCTTGCGTTCTCCTCAAGAACCGGTTGCAAATAAGAGAGCAAAGGGGCCCTTGGAAATATCATTTCAGAATGAAGCTAGAGACATTACCGAGGAAGACATAGTGAGATGCATCTATACAAATGGATTGTCATTTCATGTTCTTCGCTCACCGTATTGGCAAAAAATGGTGAGATCAATTAATGAGGCTCAAAAGGGGATCAAGGTCCCGGGTTATGAGAAGGTACGCAACACTTTATTGGATAGAGAGGTGATCAATGTAGAGGCTTCCATGCAGCCCGTCAAGGATTCATGGATCGAAACAAGTGTGACCATAGTATCCGATGGATGGAAAGATGCGAGAAATCATCCTTTGGTCAATATTATTGCAATGTCCACAAGAGGTGTAATGTTTCTGAAAGTTGTGGATTGTGAAGGGGAGGTGAAGGACGGTCCTTTCATTGCAAACATTCTCATTCAAGCCATTGAGCAAGTTGGCCCTCAAAATGTTGTTCAGGTAATAACTAACAATGCCAAGAATTGTAGGGTTGCCAAGATATTATTTGAGGAGCGCTTCGAACACATTTTTTGGACACCTTGTGTTGTGCACTCACTCAACCTAATGCTGCAAAAAATGGCACTAAGATTGAGTGGATTAAAAAAATGTATGAAGATGCACAGGAGATCCAAATGTTCATCACAAACCACCATATGACACAAGCCATATTTAGACAATTCTCGAAATTGGAGCTCTTGAAGGTAAGTTAAATTATTTAGAATTTAAATATGTTTTAGAAATTTAGTCACTTTAGTTTAGTAAACTTTCTATGTTTTTAAATTTTAATTTTAATCTTGATTTAATTTATTATTGTTTTGATTTTAAAATAGGTTGTCGAGACCCACTTTGCCTCCAACACTCTTGTTTTGAGACGCCTTGTCAAGGTTAAAGAGGCATTGTCTAGAATGGTAATCAGTGCTAATTGGAGCATATGGAGGCAATCTAATACTGTCAGGGCAGCTCCCATTAAGGCAATGATACTAGATGAATCTTGGTGGGATCGTGTTGAGTACCTCCTGAGGTTCACTGAGCCTATATTGAGCATGATCCGATACACTAACATAGATAGGCCTTGCTTGGGTGAGGTATATGAAGGCATAAACTCCATGATTGAGGATATTAGAAATATCATAAATAAGAGAGCAAGATCCTGAAGAAAAGTTCTTCAAGAAACTACAAATAATCATGGTAGAGAGATAGAACAAAATGACTACCCCTTTGCATCTACTTGCCTTTGCATTGAGCCCCAGGTTCTATAGTCAATTGGCCCTCAGGGAGAGTACCACTGGAGTTGCCCCATACAGAGATCCTGAAGTTGGTCAAGGGTACAAGGCAGCCCTTCAAAGACTCTTTCCCAAGCACATACGACCTACAGTGAGGTTTGAATTCATGAGTTTTGTGAACACCAATGATTGTGGCCATGAGGCTCTTGAAGACAAGAACAATGCTAATGCTCATAAATGGTGGTACTTCCATGGACAAATGTACCAGCACCTACAACCCATTGCCATCAAAACTTTATCACAAGTAAGCTCTTAACTCTTAAGGTTCTAATTTCTAAATTTTTGTTGATGAACATTGAATTTATATTTTTAAAATTTTTATTCAAAACTCTTAAACTCTCTAATTTCAAAATTGAAAATCTTGATAGGTTGCTAGTTCGTCATCATCCGAGAGGATCTGGAGCACATAATCCTTCATCCACTCAATAAAATGCAATAGACTAAATTCCAAGAAGGCAGATAACCTGGTCTTTGTGCATTCAAACATGAGGCTCACAACACACAAAGAACATACTTACAAAAAAGGGGAGGCAAGGCATTGGGATGTTGAACCAGAGCGTGCAGAGTTGGAAGATTTGATTGCCCACTTTGATGCACTTGCACTTGATGATGGTGATCACGAGCTACCTAGTGATGTTGAGGCTAATCCAGAGGCTGAGCCTGACATTGCTAGTTCCGATACTAGTGGCACTTTTGTAGCTTCTAATCTGCCACAACAGAATGATGATGATTTGATCGATGACTTTTTATGATATTTGATCATTGATGGCTGATTAGAATGTTGACATTATTGTTTTTAAATTTTGGACCAAAACATTGATATGGTGGTGTATTTTGGCATTTTGTTATGTCATTTGGACTAAAATGTTAATATATGTGCTAGTGTATTTTGCTATGTTGCTTTATTATGAGCATAGTAATGTATGAACTTATTTGCTGCTGTATATGTATATGTATGAACGAACCCAAAACGAATCGAAACCCAACCCAAAAAGAAATTGGACGAATCTCGAACCCACATCCGTACCGGAATCCCGACAATTTAGAATGTAACTTATACTTACATGTTATATTTGTATAAATCCTCCTGCCCCTGAGCTGAAAAAATGACTAAGTATGGAAACCATGTTGCAGAGAGAAAAATTCCTCTAAGGCTAGCGGAATCCGCCATGCCTTGAGGAAAATCCCTCTCCCCCATCAAAATTCCGCCCTTTGAGAATGCAACTAGATGACTTGCTTTTGGTCGCCAAAGGCGAAGAAAGAAATAATGAGTGAAGTGGGGATTAAAGTTTGAGTGAAAATGAAGAATTGCTCAGGGATGGCAGAATTTCGTCACCCCCCAGGACAAAATCCAAAGAAACAATAGCTCACAGTCCTCGAACAATGATTAATTCTGAATGTCCACAGTAATGATATCCACCCACGAGAATTCCAAGAATCAAAGAAACTGAAACTACAATGTCTTCTTAATCATCGTCAGCAAAGACACCTACGTGTCTACAATGAATACATCCATCCCGTTAATAGATCTTCGCATGGAATGACAACTCATCCACTTTGTCTCTTGTGAAACCATATAATTACAAGCTATGGAGAAACAAGGGGCCCGACACTACAGGAAGTCACGACAGATACTAGGCCACGTAATGTCTCTACATTGTCAGTTACAATCTCAATCAACCACGTAATGTCTCTACAGTTACATGGCGGTGCCCTTCGATGATCATCAATTATGATACATAAGACCCTTAGAATTCCAAATGCTACACAATAATAACGGAATACACATGAATACATGTTGCCAAGGCACACATGCTGACAACAGTTACAAGAGCGATCATTCATATGCAATGTGAAGGACTCTTCATAGTCATCATTCACCCGATCACAGGGAAATAGAGTTGTCGCAGCAGAGCAAATATCACAATCATAATGCTAATGCAATCACAGGTGTGCAGATATCTCTTGCAGCTACCAAACCTCGACACTACCTCTTAACAAAGGAGATATCTCTCACAGATTCTCATGTCATGGAGTCTCACAACATGACAGTTATAATGGCTACACCCATTATGAGTTTATCATGGATTCTCTCAACGTGATAGCATCATGGAGTCACTCAACGTGATCTCAACATCTCATCATGACATTCACCATGGCTACTCCCAGAGGGTGAATAAACACAAGTGCTAAGTCATGGAGTCTCTCACATGACATCCACCTTGGCTACTCCCAGAGGGTGGAACGAGGGCTTTGACCTCAAACTTCTCCCAGAGAAGAATGCATTACCACCTTGCCTACTCGCAGAGGGTGGAACAAGGGCTTTCACCTCAAACTTCTCCCAAAGAAGAATGCATTACCACCTTGCCTACTCGCAGAGGGTGGAACAAGGGTTTTCACTTCAAACTTCTTCCAGAGAAGAATGCATTAAAGCACATAAAATATCATTTGAATGTTGAGACTCCCTCTTAGCAGTGGCAGCATTCTCGCTGCTTTGATTATCATAAAAAAATTGAGTTGATTCCCATGTTGACCAAACAAAGAGCTTTAACAGTCATACTGCTACACAATCTTGTTGATTCTCAACAAAAATATTTGGCACTCTCCCTCTGCTACTCAAGCTCCCTCTAAATATCATATCCTCCTCTTCAAAGAAACAGATCACAATGACAAACTGTATAGGTTTCTTTCTCTTTAGTGACACCAAATCAGTTCCATGGCTGCAAGCAGTGTCCCCATGCTCATTTCTACAGCCCGCATGACTTTGTATGTAATCTCTCATCATCCTGTTGCTTCTCGATCCGTCTTGGAAGCATTTTTAAGAGAGATTAGTAATAGAAAACTATCATGAAGAGAAATATACAGACCAATAATAAAAGCATACACTATTCCCAGTGTTATAACATGAATTAATATTAACTACATCAAATCCATGATCAATATTCAAGGATATAAAAAAACTTATCTCAAGATTGTCTAATATTTTTTACAATCCACCAATAGATCTTTCGCCATCACAAAATTATAGTACAGGCAGAGAGTGAAAAATTCGAACACCAGGACATATGAAATCTACCCCTCCAACCTTTGTTGGAGCTTCCTCTTAAGAATGCAATAGAGATTATAAGAGCTGATACACAAAACTTTCAATTAACACCAAGTTGTGATCTCTTCCCTTAGCTAAATACACACGACTTCTGCTAGAATCATCTCAGATCATATATATTAGAATTGTTTTTCTGAAGAAGAATCTCGATACATCATCACCCACTTTTCTTATTCTGATTCTGGATCTTTACTAGATCCGCTCTAATAGCATGTTAATGTTATGAACCAGAAATACATAAAACAAAAATCTGAAAACTTAGGAACACAAGAACACCACAACACTAGAAATTTATCCTCAGAAAACCCTCCACTTGAGGGTGAAAAACCCAGCCACACTAAAGAGATTCCTTTATTAAATAATCACCAAATCTGAATACAGAGCTCACAAGCTTGACTAAAGAATTGAATCCTACTCTGAGATTGTTACCACTTGACAATCACAAATAAAAAGCCTTGTAACGATCCCGATATCATATACAGGAATAATGTCTAATGACAAAATACAGAGAATGTCTGCAAAACAACAACAAGAAACAATAGCTCACAGTCCTCGAACAACGATTACTTCTGAATGTCCACAGTAATAATATCCACCCACGGGAATTCCAAGAATCAAAGAAACTGAAACCACAATGTTTTCTTAATCACCGTCGGCAAATACACCTACGTGTCTACAATGAATACATTCAGCGCGATAATAGATTTTCGCACGGAATGACAACTCATCCACTTAGTCTCTTGCGAAACCATATAATTACAAGTTGTGGAGAAACAAGGGGCCCAACACTATAGGAATTCACGACAGATACTAGGCCACGTAATGTCTCTACATTGTCAGTTACAGTCTCAATCAACCATGCAATGTCTCTACAGTTACATGGCAGTGGCCCTTCGATAATCATCAATTATGAAACATAAGACCCTTAGAATTCCAAATGCTACACAATAATAACGGAATACACATGAATACATGACTACTAAGGCACACATGCTGACAACAGTTACAAGGGTGACCATTCATATGCAACGTGAAGGACTCTTCATAGTCTTCATTCACCCGATCATAATGTTGATGCAATCGCAGGTGTGCAGATATCTCCTGCAACTACCAAACTTCAACAAAAACTATATTTTCACTGCACATTGTGAAGCTAAATCTTTAGAAGTCCAAATAGATGATGTCCATTGAATGAACAACGTAAGTCCCCAAAGTGATTACTAGCAAATCATATTATTTCAACTGAGCGAGTGTCCACAATTGTCTTTCCTGATCTTACTTTGCAAGCTTAGCATGAGAGATGGCCTTATTCAAGAGAGGATTGAGTATTTGGTATTTCATCTTGGAATACTAAGTGTTTGATTTTGTATGTTGTAGTGGAACAAAACTCACATCAACAGGGAGTAGGAATAGATGTTTATCATTATACTATCTTCATGTATCATCCATCTGAATAAGTAGTCCACCCAAAAGATGTCGAAAGCAACTCCAATATGCACATAGGTCAACTCATTAGGCCACCAAATGTTGTTATAACTTAGGCTAGCAAAAAGAATGGTGTTGAAGGTATCACCATGTCAATGTATAGGGATGATATCTTTAATGTTCCCTTTTCTAGCACAAGTTGTATGAGTTTGTCGTTAGCTTATTTTCCCCGTCCTATAGGCTAACCAGGCCATGAAAGGGACTTAGAGGTCATTTGGCCTAGGCAGTTTCAATTGTATTTCATTCTGAGGTGATCTGAAGCAGTTTTGGAGGAATTAGTAAAAGAGAGAAGCTTTTTAGGGAGCAAAGTTTGAATGAAATTGGACTATTATCTACTCAGCACCTTGGAGTTTTTGAAAGTGAGGAAAAGGGGGAAACACCAATTTTTGTAAAAGAGTTTGGATGATAGTGGGACTCTCATAATCTGTCATACAGCATAAGTAGATCTAGAGAAGTGTGCAGCTATCACAATAATACTTCTAGTTCGCTAAGAAAAACCTTGCCGTAAGTAATGCTTCTAAGGTTTTGGTATAATTTGCAAAAGATATAAGCACATGACTCCACATAGAGCTGGTAACATTGACTTGAGAGATACAAGTTCCCTTCTAACATGGTTCTTGACTCCGTATTGTGATTTTTGTTTATGATGTCATAGATATCATAATCCACAAGTTTTGTACACCTTAAACACTTGAGAATATTTATTTATTTAAAAATATTGTTTCTTTGAGTTAAAATCTGATTTCATATGAATCTGATATTATACTTATATGATCAATGTATGCTTGTATATGTAATCAGAGTACCTTCTATTTGATTAGTTTATTGTCTTTTTATACTTCACTTATTTATGGCTGCATGTTAATGTTTGTAGCTTCAGTCGTGTGATCATTAGAATACATATAATATATGTTGATTAATAATAATATAATGTATATGTTATATTATTATTAATCACATTATATTATTATTAATCATGTATGAAATTTAATATTCAATATTAAATTATTATATTATTCTTAATTAATAATTGATTGATGAAACATTATAAGATTGATTAAATTATAATTAATGGGAAGAGGCATGTCCTTTCTTATAAATAAT
>MU226473.1:604209-623203 GCA_018584345.1 Thuja plicata
ACATGTCCCATGAAGGGACATGTCTCTCCTAGCCTCATTCCCAATATAAATGAAAGAGAGATTGTTGCATTTGGAAAACACATACAACATAGAGTGCTATTACATTTGCAGCTATCCTAAAACTTAAAATGGTATCAGAGCCAAACTGCAAATGTAAGAAAGTAGTTTGTTGATGGTGAATGTGTGACTATCTCAGAAAATACAGTCTCAGTACAGGGACCATATCTCACAAATCCACCATTGAATTATTCTGAATTTTTGATATGTTGGTGAAAACCAAATTGTGAAGAATCTCACTAGAGCGATTGGAGTGAAAGTGTGGGGTTCAAAAGTTATTATGGACTGTGTACGGGTCTATGTAAAATTCCTGAAAGTGGCTTTCATTAAAGAGATATATTAATTTGTTATGATCGTGGTCAAGCATTAACAAAGACGAATGTATCTTTCTAGAAAGAAAGAATTAATTATAGAGTGTCACCTCTCTTGGAGCAATCAATTCATTTCACAAGAAGACATGAGTATTGTTCAACGATATAAGAGTGAGAATTGTACATTGTGGTGGAATCATAACCAATGTTACATTTCCATTTGAACCATTCTTAGAGGAGAGTGAGAAAATGGTGATCATCCACTCTAGGTCGTCGCTCTGCATGAAGGTCATCGACATGGCTAGCACAAACAACATTATGATCTCCTGTAGCGTGTCCTCCACAAACAACTTCAAATTTTGATGAGTTGATATTTCCTATATGGCCTCACCTTACAAAAGGAAATATTTGAAACTTAAGATAAGTATTCCATGTTTTATTAATGCGCATGAATTATTGAGTTTGAAATTTATGCTATAATATTGGCCAGTAAAATCTTGTATGCTTCTATCTTTGGTATTTCCGTATGAGATAGTTTAGTTTATAAGCTATTTGTAATCTCTCTCTGACATACCTTCAAGACAAAAGCACAAGAAATTGTTTTCAGAGGGAGTCTGACTCTTCAAAGGTAACTTTGGACAAGGACCTAAGAAGATTGATATTAGACTCAGAGGGAGTCTGACAGTTCATCTTAAGCAATCTTGGATGATCAACCAATTGATATCTTCTCAATGAGTTCTTCTCTGTGAGAGAAGTTCGAGGTAAAATCCATTGTTTTCACCCTCTGCGTTGAGGCATGATGGATACGTGACTCCATTTTTTAATGGGTATGCCCCCTGTGTACATAATGAGGAAGTGATGACTTCCAAATGATTATCACTTATATTTGTAAGAGTTATTGAAAGGTGACGATCTTACAATAACTTGACCTTCTATTGCGATAGACATTGTGTGATGGCTGAAATAGATCACAATAGATGATTTCCTGCATGGTGGATTCAGTTCCTTAAACAGACCATTGACCTTCTATTGTGATAGACATCTTGTGATGGCTGAAACGGATCATAATAGATAGAACTTGTGGATAGAATCGCCGACTGAGGCAATCCATATTAAAGCTTGAGAAGCTTGTGGATAGAATCGCCGATGGAGGAAATCCACTTGAGAGCTTGTCGATAAAATCGCCGATGGAGGCAATCCACCTGAGAGATTGTGGATAGAATCATCGATGGAGGCAACCCACATTTTGAGACTATGTTTCTATTGATTACATCATGAGGATGATGCTTTTATTGCTTACATCATATGATTGATATTGTCAAGTGTCATATAAGTGTTGACATTGGATTGATTTATCCTCCCTAGCTAAGAGGGAGTGTTGATGTTCTGTATAGCTATAGTGAGGGTCATAAGTATTGACACACGAGACCACTACACATTTTGTTTGATCATCCTCCCTAGCTAAGAGGGAGTGTTAATGTTTGTAGCTTCAGTCGTATGATCATTAGAATACATATAATATATGTTGATTAATAATAATATATATGTTATATTATTATTAATCATGTATGAAATTTAATATTGAATATTAAATTATTATATTATTCTTAATTAATAATTGATTGATGAAACATTATAAGATTAATTAAATTATAATTAATGGGAAGAGGCATGTCCTTTTTTATAAATAATAATGAATAGACATGTCCTTCATGGGACATGTCTCTCCTAGCCTCATTCCCAATATAAATGAAAGAGAGATTGTTGCATTTGGAAAACACATACAACATAGAGTGCTATTACATTTGCAGCTATCCTAAAACACTGCATAATAATAATTTTAAATCTTCGAAAATCTCTACATTTCATGGCTTTTCTGATTTGTGAAGACATGGCCAAGTTTGAGCAATGAATCCAAGTCCAGGTCAAAAACAGCTTGTTGAGTCTGAGGCAACTCTGAGTCTTTTAACTATGCTCTAAATCCATCCAAGGCATGTTGCTTGTGTGATTTGCTTACTATTTTTCTACAGCATTTTGTGGTCTCTGGAGTAATTGAAACAAAAGTGAGATCCCACTTTTTCAATAATAGAAACATTAAAAAAAGAATAAAACAACATTGCAGCCCTACACATGACATTTGATTGCAGACACTCTCATTTTGGTCCCTGTTTGACAAATACTGAAAGAATGCCAACTTATGATGAGACGTACATGATTCACTTCATCCTTTCAACAAATCTGAAAACCGTGGCAGTTTAAGACAAAGAACCCATACTTTGGAATCAACATCATGTACACATTACCTAATTTGCAAATAGCTGGTAGATGTCGTGCTTTCCTTCGCAAGGCATCTGCTTCTTCTGCAGTCAGTCCTTCAGGAGCCCTTAAAATCAGCTTTGGATAGACAGGTGTTGCAGGCTTCCAAAGCATCAGTGGAAACCTTGGGCGGCTTTTGTAACTATAGTTCCGGCCATGGAAAAGATGAACAACTCCACCAAAACGATAAATAATTTTTCCTCCAGTTTTCTCCTGAAATCAATCCAAATACCAATTAAAATCTGATTGCAAAGCTATCCTTTTTTTTCCTTTTTCTTTTTAAATACAACAATTTGAAAAAAAAAATTTTAAATCATGTAAATACATTTCAAACATAACTTTGTAATTGAATAACAATAGCATTAATTAATTTACCAAAATAAACACTTTTTCCATAAAACATAAACCTTATATTCATGAAAAAGAAACTAACAATTTTGATCAGATTTTATTTTGGTTTTGTTTCCTAGATATATGGCGTAATGCTTTTCACTTGAGATAATATGATATATATCTCTGCTGTAACTTGTAATAATACTTGTAGATATTTGTACTTTCCAAGTTACACATTCAATGAGTATATATATAATGTAAAGGGACATGTATCCCGTAGGAACATGCCTCTACATAAACTATATTCATGTCTCTTGTTAACTATTTGTTATCGTTAATATAAATCATTGACTGATTCAATAATGATCGAATAACAACTTAATAATAATGACGCAAGATATTGATGATGGTCGACACATATAATGTAAATAGCAACAGTCGATTAGGTATCGACATCCATTATATTGATATCAACATGTGTGGTGGCTGATGGTTATTGGCTGTGATACCCACAGTCACTAATGACTCTGGTCATCACAGTCAATAACGTTATCGACTATGCATATTTCTATTACTTGCATTTCATCCATCTCATTGATTATTAAGTCGATTTCCATAATTGACATTACAATTGATATAACATATGAAATCTTTATATTATCAATAATATATATATATATATATGACAATTATTTATAAATAAATGTGTATATATATAATATATATATATATATGTATAATATATATACATATATATATTATATGTATATATGTCATCTCAATAATTGTCATTATATTAATAATGCTTCATGATAATAATAGAGAAGAATACATATCAAATGTTTATAGGTCATTCAACATTTGATCTCATCGATTGGAATCATCTGATCGAAGCTACAATCATTAACACTCCCTCTTAGCCAGGGAGGATGATTTCTATCCAGATAAACAATACAATGTACTACTGTATAGTGAAGAAAGAATATTACCTCTATGTAATATTCGAAGTTATGGTCTACATAGATATCAAAATGACATCCACCATAACAGATGTTATCTCACGATATTATTAGGAGTATGGTATGTCCACGAATATCAACCATAATGATATCATCTCGTGATATTAGGAGTAATGGCCTACGAGTATCAAGTCTCATGATATTCACCAAGTACCTAGAGTAATCGCCTACGAATATCAAGTCTCATGATATTCACCAAGTACTCACGATGTCCATAAGGTATGTGCACAAGTAACACGCAGTGTGATACCTACCATAGGGACATTATATGCATGGTTTGTTTATGGATGTTAATCCACCATGGTATATCAATACAATACAACCTGTAGATATCTATATGACAATATCTATATCTCAGCTGATATTGATTTACAAGATATGATCTATCATGATCTACTTAGATATCAACCATATGATATCCATCATGATAGAAGATCAAGTTATTGTAAGATCATCACCTTGCAATAACTGCCAGAAGTACAAGTGATAATCATTTAGAAGTCGTCACTTGTTTATGTACACAGGGCCCATAAAGTCATGAAATAACACTCATAATAAAATAGAAATATTTTATTAGTACAATGATCAAAGATGCTGAGACATATTCTCAATACTTACAACCATACCAAGCTTACCTCTGAAGTATTCTACCTTCGTTTTCGCAAGAGGTTTGGTGAGGATGTCTACCGTCTGGTCATTTGTACTAACATAGTTCAACTCAACTATATTTTTCTCCACCATGTCTCTAATGTAGCGATGAGTGATCTCCATATGCTTTGACCTATCAGAAATACCAAGTTGGAGTCTGCATCACTCTTGGTGAATCCAAGCTCACCAAGTATCCATCTATCCAGTAATATCATGGCCTAGGTGTCAACATAAAGGCATTTCAACCTACACACGTGGGACTCTATCCCATGAATCATAGTTCTCTGTTACAATTTCCTGATCATTAGAGAAAACATGGTCTACTCCCTTTGAACCAATATGACCAAGATCCTCAGGGATCAAATGAATCAGATCCTCTAGTTGCTCCCTCTAAAGCTCAAGTTCTTGCATCAACCTCCTCACCTCTTCGTCCAAGGTTGCCTCTGATGAAATGTCAGACTCCCTCTGAATCTAATATCAACCTTCAACTCAGTCCCATCACTGCAAGCATCAAGTTCTTTCTCCTTGAATGCAATCTCTTATGCTTCTTGATCCATCCTGAAAGCATTTTAGAGAGATTACAAATAGTTCATAAAACTAAAATATCCCGAAAGGAAATATCAATGATAGAAGTATACAATATTTACTATCCCAATGTTATAGCATGAATTAATAGACATAATTCAAGGGTAGGAATATTTATCTCTTGTAGTCAAAGAATAACGCCCTTTAGGCAATACTTGAACCCGTTTTGAGCAACAGAGCTTTCAATTGAAATTGGGTCATTCCAACTGAAGATTAGATAGCTGAGAGTCTTCCTTGACAATTCTGGTTTTGACCGAGCATCATTTACCAATGTGGATTTCCTCTCTCTCTTTTGAGTTGACTGAATTGTATTGATTGGACTTAATTTTCAGTGTTAGCAGCAAGAACTCCTCATCGCTTTGATATCAATGTATCTCACAAGAATTGAAGATGCGTCAACTTCTCTTCATACTCAAGTTAATGCATCCTGCCAAATTCTTTCATATCCTTGTGACTGTAATCATATAAAACTCTCACAGGTAAGAAGAAGCCACAATCTTGACATGAAACTTGGCCTTTTCATTTAGTCTACACAACAACATATAAGCCCTCCACAAGTATATCCATGTTTAGCTCAAGCGATTGCAGGAGTATTTGATCTCCTTTGATTCTCGGGAAGCTTGGAAACTTCTTCCCCAACTCATCACTTACAATGATCGCCCATCCTCAATTTATTGCAATGTTCCTCTGCTAAATGGTTTTTGCTTCAATTGACTTTTATTGTGGGCGCTGCAAGCGCGGGCCCCACAATATCACTATCACCACAAGTATCAAATCGCGGTCCCGACAATGTTTAATGTCCAATGGCCAATAATAAGGGCCTGTAAAACTCGCTTCACTCCTTCAAGCACAATAAGACAATAAGATTTATTCTCTTAATATGTTCGATCCTCTCTCATATATCGATTTGCTCATATATATATATATATATCGATCTGTGACTAAAGTCTTCTCACAATGTCAAAAGGAATATGTTATATCATTTGACAACAATCTCTAATATGTCGTATGTAATATGCTTATGAAGGATGAATCCTTAACACTTGAAGGAATACATGATTTCTGATTTGATTGATAATTCAACCCTGAACGCACTCTTTGCCAGCACACATTTACGTGAGGGATCGTATCAAATATCAATGCTTATTGTTTGTGTTGTATTAGTAATACCTCCGCGTTGTCTTATTCAAGGAGCTCTTGGTACCAAATTTGTGTCGCTGGAAAATTCGTTTGATAGGTAGAGTTCTGACACATAATTGATAACACCCTTTATCGGTGGTCACCGATCTGCACACTCATTCAATTGCAAAGAATATGCGATGTAATAATAATTGTCTTCTACGCTATATCCCGTATCGTTTCTCAATCAAATGCTTTCAGTTTTCAACGACGTAGAAGTGACATAATATTCACAACCCAAGCTATGATCCTTCTGAAGAGCTCGCACCATCCTTGACTCTGAGATGAAACTATCGTGTGGGGAAGGCAGTGGGCACCTTCTCCATCCAAATATTGGGCTTCGACATAGGTGAGATTATCCCTTGTCTGTAACCATCATGTCGGAGTACGCGAACAAGAAGACGAAAGGAAGCTTCCTCGCAGCCGTCTTCGGCATCCTCGTCGCCGGTCTCGTGTCCCTCATCGTCTCCGCCGCATTTCAAAAGTATGACCACGACAGACAGGACTTTATTCTAGCACCTCAGGCAGACTATGTGTGGAGAATTTATCCTCATGTTCAGCGCAATTCTAGCGGCGTAGATGTTCTACTCGCAAGTGAAGATGTCGGAAACCACTCGCTACACGACGCTGGTGGCCAAGAACACAAACAAAGCAGCGGCGCACATGTCGAGAGTTCTCAATGCCCAACTCCAAGAAGGTTCCATGAAAATGTGGTCGATCGAGCCGGAATATAAGTTGTTTTTCGGCAGAGTTCTTGAGACGTCACGGGCTACAACTTCTGGGCACGACGACCACCTGGTTTTTACTAGACATCGTCTTCTATTTCCTCCTTTCGAGCTAAACAATATTATCTTTTGACCCGTCCAAATTAATAAGGCATAAGAAAAATATAGCTCTCCAACCTCCCAATAATTCTCCAACCAAGTGAATAATGTGTACCCGTATTCGCCCATTTCGCTTATGAAGTTGCCCATTTATATTTCTTAATTAATTATGATCAGATCTCTTGTACCTACTATGATACCATGTTAAGATTTTGTTCAGATTTTATTTTGGTTTTGTTTCCTAGATATTTAGCGTAATTCTTTTCACTTGAGATAATATGATATATATCTCTGTTGTAAATTGTAATAATACTTGTAGATATCTGTACTTTCCAAGTTACACATTCAATGAGTATATATATAATGTAAAGGGACATGTATCCCCTAGGGACATGCCTCTACATGAGCTATATTCATGTCCCTAGTTAACTATTTGTTATCGTTAATATAAATCATTGATTGATTCAATAATGATCGAATAACAACTTAATAATAATGATGCAAGATATTGATGATGGTCCACACATAATATAAACAGCGAGCGACAGTCGATTTAGGTATCGACATCCATTATATTAATATCAACATGTGTGGTGGCCGATGGTTATTGGTTGTGATAACCACAGTCACTAATGACTGGTCATCACAGTCGATAACGTTATCAACTATGCCAATTTCTATTACTTGCATTTCATCTGTCTCGTTGATTATTAAGTCGATTTCCATAATCGACATTACAGTTGATATAACATATGAAATCTTTATATTATCAATAATATATATATGACAATTACTTATTAATAAATATGTGTATATATAATATATATATGTATAATATATCTCATATATATACATATATATTATATGTATATATGTCATCTCAATAATTGTCATTATATTAATAATGCTTCGTGATAATAAGAGAGAAGAATACATATCAAATGTTTATAGGTCATTCAACATTTGATCTCATCGGTTGGAATCATCCGATCGAAGCTACAATCTTTAACAAATTTCATTCACAAAAACATGTGCAAAGTAACAACAAAAATTACATAGATTGAATTCAATGCATTTAAAATTGTAAAACAAAGATGTTATATAGAATTTAACATGCTTAGAAAATAAGGAAAAATGATAATAACTAACCTAGACAGTTGTGTTGAGAGATAAAAAAAGGTAGGCATATATCAGCGGTGGCACTCTCTCTGAGTATCCCGACCAATCACCTAGCTGAAGCGGCAGCAACCTATATTGCCATTAAACTTGCTCATTCTCAGGGCCACAAAAGTGTTTGGATTGAAGGAGTCTCGTTAACATAATCCTATGACTTAAGAAGATTTAAAAGCCAAGTTGCTCCATAGAGGCACTTATCAAAGACTCCCTTTATCTCATTAATTCTTTTGAGGATTGTCATATTCCCCATATCTACCATGAAGGCAATAAGCTTGCTTACTCCTTTGCTAATCTAGGGGTGTCTAGCATTGCGGAGTAAAGATGGAATTTCAATGACCCCTTCCCCCTTAATGGTAAAAGCATTATTAGCCATGATATTTCACATGGTCGGAGCTGATTTGGCAAATGATTTCTTTTATTGCCGTATCATCTGAAAGCCCTATGTTTTTATGATTTGCATGTGGATGGTCGGTCACACTAATGATTTCTTGGAAATGCCCACGCATGTAATGATCCCCACATTTTTGGGCATCTTGGTCTCTTGGTTTAACCAGTTAGGAAGGTAGTGGCTTGCATTTCAGTTTCTATTTCTGCCTATGAGAGTGTGGACAAAGAACTGGGTCACTGTTAAGTTACTTCTCCTACAATTGTTTGTGTTTGTGGGAGGCCATAGAAGCGGGGTGGAACCCCTAAATTGCGATTGTTTGAAGAGGAACACCCGTCTATGGAGAATTTTGGAGATGAGAGGTGTTGCACTGTATCTAGAAATTCTCCATGGTCATGACCCTCAAGCTTCGATTGTCTTCTTCAAAGGTTGGAAAGGGTGTACCTTCTTTGATTTCAAGGAGTTGGTCATTACTAAAGAGGTCATCGCTGATATTACTGCTCTTCCGAAGTAGGGAACGAAGATTTTCAAAGACAAAAAGGCCTTTGAGGACGCAGTGTAAAAATTCCTCAAGGGGAACAAGGAATACAAACTTGTCAAGAAATCAAATGGTGGGCACCAAACGAAATCCATCAAACACCTCTAGGTGAATGTCGTTGAGGTAATTATGCGCTACATTACTCTTGATGGGAGGTTTACTACTATGTTTGGTTTCCATTTCATCCTATTAAACCATTTTTGGAAAAAAAAACCGGCCTCCTTTCCTTTTTATCTCCTTGCTTTACTGAAGTGTGATATGGAGCATAGGAAAATCCTAGACAAACCCTTCTACATGAAGGCTTTATTCTCCTTATTGTTGAGCACTTGAAATTTTTGCCCTCTCCGTCTACCTCCAAAATTAGGGCTCACAAGAGTATTCCACAGTTACTATCTGTTACTCTGATATGAGCTCAGATGATTCAGATACAGAGGCAAGCGATGATAACTAGGAGGAAAGGGAGGAGGATACGGCTTCCCAGAAGACCCATTCGTTTTCCCCTCCTGAGGTGAAAGGTAAATCTAAGAAGAAAAGGTTTAAATCTCACATATCCTACATTGATGGATCTGAGTCTGACTACTCGGACACCTCTGTAATTTCACCGAGTCTCTATGTGATAGGAGGATTCATAAATGCTCTCATCTTTGTATATTGCTGAGTATATTCTTGAGCGTTGGAATTAAAATAACGTCAAGTGTTGAATATGAAAGGTCCTGCAGTTAGAAATGATAAGGTTTCCCCATTTGCAAATAAAGCGACACCTCTTTGTATTCTCATTGCATGGCGATTCAAGAGGAATTTGAAACGGTTGATGTTTACCCGCTGGGGTAACTTAGTTTACTGAGGCATAGACATTATACAAGGAATACAAATGACATAAGATAGATCAGAGAATACCAAAGCTTTCATTAATCATTCGTAACTTGAGTACATCCACAATAGTCACTATCATATCTTCTTCACAGAGAAAGTACATTGCTTATATAAAACCCGAAGGGGTGTGACCAAACGTCACCCCTAATTCCCAACCGTTGTCCGGTAGTAACTAAGTACCGTCGGAATACACATAATATAACTAACACAACATAAAGTAAGTACTACGGTCAACATCATCCCTCCCTATAGAAAAGTCGTCTCCGGACGACAACAAAATGTCCGGGACCGAAACAAAATAGGAATGATGAACCACTACATACAAGAATTAGGACCAAGAAGAAGAGGGGGGTAGAGGAAGCGTCCCTGAGGAGGAAGCATGTTGATCTGATGGAGGAGCAAGCGCTGTAGTGGAAGACCCTAACTGAGCTCAAAGCTCATACACCTGTGCAGTTCGGGTCTTCAGGTGCTCTTCAACGACCATCTGGAACTCCAAAGCAGACCTAATCATCAAAGTAGCTTCCATAAGTTCGTGCTCCTTGGCCTCGTTCTCCGCCTTTGCCCTTGCGAGGTTAGTCTCAAGCACCTGCTTCTCTGTATTGGCTGCTGCCAACTGTTGTTCCCAAGCCACTGTCTCCCTAGTCAAGTTCTCCGCCAGAGCATCCCGTGTTGCCTACGCAACTGCCAACTCCTGGGTATGCTAGAGTAAGTCTCTCTCCACTGCCTCTAACTTGGTGCCTAGCTCCTCCCGAGCTCTCTGGGTGGCCACCAAGGCAGCCTCATGGGCCGACGAGACATACTCAGAGCACCTCAGCGCATAGTACCCGCCCCAAAATGTCTGCTCAAGCTCTCGAACTAGAGCCTCTACCTGGCTCTCAACTACTGGCATAGGAACAACCCATGCTGCTAACATCGATGGAGTCTCCTCCGTTGGCCACAAGCGCGTCTCGAAACACTCTGCAAAGGCGGCACCACACCCTACTCATGCAAAGGCTAGGAGACGCCGCAAATCCTCCACTACACTCGCCACAACTCGAGACTCGGCTCCAACAACGAACCGACGCCCTCAGGTAACCATCTCGGCCAAATAAGCCTCTACATCCTCTCCTTCCAACGGGTCAGACCGGGTGAGGATCGCGAGACGAGACAACTTTGACCCATTCCAAAGTGTCTCTGATGCTACACCATCCACTATCGGGGTCTCCGGCGGTGACCCTACAAACTGAGTAACTGTCCCCACGGCCCCACCCTCCTCAGATAAGGACAGAATATTCGTCGCCACTGTAACATCCGCGAAGTCTATACCGATAATCTCTGGAGGTTCCTCCCGTTGCAGAGAAAGAACTGTTGCCTGTGGATCAGGAGACAACTGGAACCGTCGGCTAATCCAAGAGCGCATTGCTCCAACACAGGTGGGGTCGGCCGGGGGAGGTGGATCAAGAGGTGAGGAGTCCTCCAAAAGTGTTGCGTCTACTGTCACTACGGCATCCGATCCAATGACCTTCATCCGAACTTGTCCCTGGCTAATATCCTGAGTGCCCAGTTCGTTGCCCTCTTCAAAAACTGACGTGGCTACTGCCTCAGTGATGGTGGCCTCCGGAGGAAACTCGACCACGGGTATCGAAGACTCGGAAGGGTCCTCCGTACCTAATGCAGGAGAGATCATACTTGCCACCGAAGTCAAATGTGCATAGGCAGACAGTATAGGTGCAGCGAACTGAACCAGTGGGGCTGTCGGGGTGGAGTCTTCTACCTCCATTCTCACGGTTGTTTCTCCCATATCGCCAGCCGACTCCCCTGAATCACTATCCTCCTCTAGTTCAGAAGGCTCAGGAGTGGCTTCCCGCCCACTATCAATATCCTTCAACGCTTTTGTTCGCTGATTGTGCCACCTGTATCCATATATCGCTAGTAAAATACTGGAGGGGCTCCAGCTGACAGCTTACCTTGTGGCTTGAGTTCCAACTGGGCTATAGGAATCTGCCTTAGTGCAGCCTCAAGAAATAATCCGATGGCGTAGTGGGGCATGTAAAAAGTCCTGCGCTCCAGTCCCATAAACTCCAACATTCTGTCCGCGAGCACTGACGCCCAATCATAGACTACACCATTCATTATTGCCTGCATGTAAACAAGGTGTGGTAGGGCAATATTAGACGCTCTACTCGATCCTGTCCACCTGCTTTTGATCACGTCAAGTATACAACACCAAGGGCCTTCTGCCATGAACTCCTTTCGGAGGCCTCTACCTCTGGTTGCTTTGACAATGGAGTCTAACTCCTCTGGTGTGAGTCGACGACAAACCCGCTTGATCCAAGATTCTTTGGGTTCTGTTGGCATCTTTTGTGTCTTGGTCTCCACTTTTCGCCCTGTGGGTTCTGGTATGCCAAAACGCGTGTGAAGTCCTCCGCTTGATAGGAAATGGTGATCAAGTGTTTCCGAAACTCAAAGGTGCTCATCTTTGTTTGCTTGTTGAAGCTCTGTTTCATGACCCTCAAGGTAAGCTCAAAGTTACGCACCGGAAATAGGGGCATTTGAATAGCCCAATGGACACCCGCACGCTGTGAGCAATCTTTCATCTCATCATCCTCAGGGATTTCTTTCCACCATTTTCGGCATTCAAGGCCATTGAGACCTTCAAATGCTACAATCTGAAAAAGTGATGGCTTCTTTTTCATCCTCCTGCTGTGCTGATTTTAAGTGCTTGCTACTGGTAGCCACATTGGTGTGCCCTGCAACTTTAATCCCAGAAGGTAATACCTTGACCGACCTGTTCATGTCGTCTGATTCTGCTCAACTACCTACCTGTAATTGAGCTTGCCAATGTCGCTTGCCTACGGATTGCATCCTTCACCGTTTTCTTTGGGGTTTTCTTTTATAATTCCAAAAAACCGTTATAACCACCGAAGTTTGAATACTTGCCACCGTATGGCTGCTTGCTACACCTGGGCGATTATTATTTACTCCTTCCAGTGTTGTATGGATCCGCCCCCGAATCACCGTATGCAAATATTCTCCCACTCCTTCGCGCGGGCTGCTTATATCCTCCTACTCTGTCACGCGGGCTGTTTATATGGCTGCTAGGTCGAGCGGGCTATTTATATGGCTGCTACGTTGGGTAACCACAGTGGACTCCACCGTTTGGCGGTCCACCTTATAGTGGTTCCACTGTCAAGTGGTTCCCACCGTACGAGACTGTTGTTTTTTTTGTTTTTTTTTAAATCAATTATTCTCTAAATGCAGTCAGGGCCTTCTGTCTGGTCATTCATGATAGATTTTTAATTTCAATCCATTGACCGCGTCCAGAAGCTCCATACCGTCTAGCGCCCACAACTTAATTGCTTTGTTACTGCCGACTTCCCCAACCTTATAGGGACCCAATGATTTCACCTTGAATTTTTCAGGCTTAATCTCATTTCGTCCGTTGTACTTAAGAACAAGTTGACCCGGTGTGAACTTTGTCCGACAGATGTGCTTATCATGCCAATGCTTTCTTCGTTGTGCGACGTCGGTTGCCCATTGTGCCATCATCCTCCATTCCTCCAGTTTATTTAGGGCATGCAGACGTTGCCGAAGACCGTCCATGTCCCCGAGTTTGTTGTCAATAGCTATGCAGAGACTCGGCACCATAAATTCCATTGGAACGACAGCCTCCTGGCCGTACATCAATTGAAAGGGCGTCTCGCCCGTGGTAACCTTGTAGGTGATGCGGTAGGCCCACAAGACCGAGGGTAACTTCTCTCAATCTTCCTTCTCCACACCACACGACTTGTAAATTACAGAGACCAAGATTTGTTTGTGGCCTCCGCCTGGCCGTTTTCTATGGGATAGTATGGGCTAGATAGAGAATGAAAAATCTTAAATTCTGTCGTTAGGAGCTTTACCACGTGGTTCACGAAGTGACCTCCCCTGTAACTTGTCAACTGAAGTGGAATGTCATCTTGAGTGATGATTTGTTCATAAATGAACCGTGTTGTACTCAAAGCCGTGTTGTCAGGTAAAGCACGTGCTTCCACCCATTTTGTGAGGTATTCTGTAGCCACCACTATATATGTGCATCGTCGTGGTCGATTGACTTTCAAAGGTCCCACGAAGTCCAGTCCCCATCTCTCAAACAATTCCTGCACAACCGAGGGGTTTAAGGGCATGAAATCCCTCTTAAGTGGTTTTCTGGCCCGCTGGCACGTGTCACAGCTAACAACCCACTCCCTGGCGTCGTTGTACGACGTCAACCACCATAATCTGGCTAGTAGTACCTTCCTAGTTGTTGTATCCAGCCCCATGTGTCCTCCCGCCGGACCCTCATGTGCTTCCCTCATAATACTTGTAACTTCTTCCTCCATCACGCATTGTCGGAGGACTTGGTTTGGCCCCATCTTTTAGAGAAGCCCGTTAATGAGTTGGAACGTTCTACTTCTGAGGACCAGTTTGCATCGTTCTCCTGGTGGCATTTCTCGGGGAAACTGCGACGTGGAGAGGTACTCACCAATGTTGGTGTACCACGCCAGTAAAACCGCAATATGGAATAGGTGCGCATCTGGAAACTCATAATTCAACCCGTCAGCGAGCTCTCCAGATTTGATTCTAGACAGTTGATCTGCAATCACATGACTTTTGCCCAACCGTACTGTAATGGTGAAGGTGAATTATTGCAGTAACAGTAACCATCGGCTCACCCGTCCTTGGATTATTGGATTATTCACCAAGTACACTAATGCCTGGTGATCTACATAAAATGTTAAGGGGGTCAAGAGCAGGTAGTGTCTATATTTCTGCACGGCATAGACCATGCCGAGGGCCTCTCTTTCCATTGTGCTATAATTATTTTTTGCTTTTGAGAGTAACCTGCTAGCGAAGTAGACTAGGTGATCCAACTCGTGGTCACCGACTTGAGCCAATGTCGCACCTATGGCATAGTTGGACGCATCGATGTGCACGTGGAATTCTTTGTCCCAGTTTGGATACGTCAAAATGGGTGCCCCAAGCAACCGTGATTTTAATTCTCTGAAGGCTTTTAAAACTGGGTTCCAATCATCCCCTACAAGGATGACTTTCACTTCTGCTTCCGTGTCGAGATTCAGGGGTTTCACCGAGGGTTCTTCGTACCTCATGGAATTTTAATCACCAAACTGGTGTGCTGGTGCACTATCAATTGCAGCATTCCCTTCCTTAAATTGCACGTACTCTAGGGGAAATTTTTCCGATTCCTCCTCGATGTTTAATACATCGATGCTTAATACATTGCATGAGGGTGTAAATATCTCGTAATCCTCCATCTGCCAATGGAGAAGTCCGTTCAGTAAATCCATATCATTGTCTAAGCATTCGTCTAGGTTTAGTATGCCTTCCTCATTTGGTTCCATTTCGTGCCTTCCTTCGTCCGGTCGGTCGTTTTCTCCTTCCGATTTTGACCCAGAGGAAGAGGCGAATTCTTCACTCACCAACTGAGTCCGGAGGTCAATTGTAAATTTCTTGCCTCCACTCTCCATTGAAAGGGTATTTCATTTCCAGTTATGGTTTGCCTTGGCTGTCACTAACCACCCTCAACCCAGGATGTCGTCGTAACCCTTCTGCTTGACTAGAATGATGACGAAGTCAAGTACAAACGGTTGTGCACCAACCATAACTGGTTGTGCCATCAATGTCCCGAGGGGCTTGATCCCATGCTGATCAGCACCCAACAAATTAAATGTTGGTGGCCACAAGGTAGGCTTCCCTAATCTTTTCCATGTTTCTTCTGGTAGGACGTTTACTCCCGATCCGCCTCAACTATGGTGTCTGTTAAGATGGTGCCCAGAATGCCCATCTCCACCACAGCTGGTTGTCTGCCATGATTGACGGCCAGCAACATTGGATTCGCCGGGGATCCTCTAGGAATGGGGATGTCCTTGTGCATGGTGTTGATCTGGTTGGCCCGTGTACCCAGTAGTGCTGCCCCCAAATGTGGCATGGTGTGAAGGAGGTCCTGGATTTTCACCAGTACCTCTAGTTGAAGCATCTGCCTTAGAATGTTCTGTTCTGCCTCTCGTTGGCTGTAGGACCCTGCTACCTCTTGTGTCCCTTGTTGGGCCTTCATGGCCTTTTCTAATTCTTCCCGTGCTTCCTATATCCTCTGTTTCTCGGTGCGAGGATCGGGGTGCCTGGCTTGCTTAGCTTGCCTCGGGGTGAGGGCAAATATGGTTTCCATATTTTCTTCGATGTCCAACCGGTTATTCCCTACATCGGACTTAGGGTAATTTACATCTTCGTGGTCGCCAAGGCCACACCACCGACACAGCTTCTGAGGGGCTTCATTATTGTTACAGTCTCTCGCAAAATGGCCCCATTGGCTGCATGATCTACATTGGATCATTGGGCGTCCTTTTGCATCATACTGTATTCTACTACGAGTGGAATTGTTGTTGTTCCCTCGTCCACCTCGTCAGTTGCCTTGGTAGCCCCCCGAAGATGCGTTGTTTTTTGGTTCCGTGGCTCCCGATGTGGACAGCTGCTCTTGAGTGAAGAGCACCTATTGGTTTCGTACCTTCAGATTGTATGGGCATTCCTTTGTGGAATGTCCCATAATCTGGCAAATGTCACAAAATGCCTTTTTGGGACAGGCACCCTTCGTGTGGCCACTTTCTTTACATTCCATACAGCAGAGTTCGTCGTCTTTGCTCGTAACCCCCTTCATTGTCTTAAATTCTTTTAACATTCTTTCCATATCTTTTTGGAGTGTCGTGACCTTCTTTGGTCCCTCGTCACTGCTACTTTCTTCGTCAGAAGTGTCGTCGTCCGACGAAGAGGATTTACTTCTCTTCTTTTTCGATGTCTTCTCACTTTCCAGGTCCATAGCCCGGTTATATGCATCATCATACGACATTGGGGGTACTATCTTCATTTTTCGCCGTAGTTAGGAATTCAAGCCCTCGACAAACCATCTCTTTTTGAGGCCATCTGCTGGCTGGCTCTCCATTTTCCCAACTAACTCCTTCAGTCGGCGACCGTAGGCTCATACCATTTCCTTCTTGCCTTGCTTTGTGCCATAGATTTCAGAGACTATTTCGTTATCGTCCCTAAGGAGACGAAACTCCTCGAATTCCTTCCTAAGTTGGTCCCATGTGGTCACCTTTGTTTTGTCCAAGTCGAAGTACCAATCAATGGCAACTCCTCTCAATGTTGCAGGAAACTGCTTCACCCACTCATCCTGGTCAGCGACCCCGTTGGCTGACTAGATAGTTTCACAAGTACGGCAATGTCATACTAGATCGTCCTTACCGTCGTCGTGAAATTTCAGCAATTTCTCCTTATGGGTCGTCATAGGTGGTTTGACTGGTTGTGTCCGCAGTGGATTTTGTGCTCCGGCACCACCTGTGCCCGCACTTGTTTGGTTAGTGTGTGTAGTATTGACCAGTGGCACTTGCCCTTGTGCCTATGTAATTGGTGGTACCGTACTATGTGGAGTCGTTGGCTCAAACGGAGGGTTCACCTTGCGTCAATAGCACCTTCGGTCGTACCGTCGCCTCCTTGAGTTTGGTTCTCCGCACCACGTGTACGGTTTAGACTCTCGAACTGATCTCTCGTTTCCTAAAGTAAGACCTTCCTCCGTCGTGTTTCTTCAAGCAACTCCTCCCTACTTCGCTCTATCTGATGCTCGGGCGAAGTGAATGACTCCTCGTCGGCCTGTGCACCTTCCGTACCACTTCCGAGGTCCCCTTCGAGCGTCCCTCCGACAAATTGGTCTTGGGCAAGTTGCCTCAACCGGCGTTGGCGTTCAAATTGCTGTGTGGAGATTAAAGCCTTCTGTGCGGCCTCACATTCATCCTCCGGTACCCTCTTATTCTTATCTTTATTTAAAAGGTTGGGCATCAAAACTAAAGACAAAACATTTCTTTTAAAGAACACTTGTTTATTCATTCATGTCGGTTTACAACATTGTCAATTGAATGACTTCGCATTACAATTGTTTATTTGTGTCCTTTTCTTCCCTTCGGCTAGTCTTCACATTTCAAAGTCCCCTACGGTTGCCATCGTCTTCCTCCTGGCGACGAAGGTGTTCACGTGCCTCATATGCGCGGAGGATTTCCTGACGGCGTTCCTCTCGAGCAATCTCCTCCAGGAGAGCACGTTGTGCAAGCGATACCTGTGCCAACAGGCGTGGAAGGTAATTTAGCAATCGATTGGCTGCAGGATTAGCCTCAATCGCGGACCACACTGCACTTGTGGGAACTTCCCCTTCATAGGCCTCCCGGCGGACATAGGTTTCTATTGCCGCCTGGAATAGGATTCTAAATTCCCTTGTCTGATTGTCTTCACCTTCGTACAGTTTTGTACATGCGTCGTCCGCTTCCGGATTAATTTCATCAACCAATAGGCCCATTGTGTTCGCACGCCATCCAATTCTTGTCTTCCCGAGTACGTCTAGGCAACGGCGCCGAATGTTTATCCACTGGGGTAACTTAGTTTACTAAGGCATAGACATTATACAGGGAATACAAATGACCTAAGTAGCCGATCCTGGTTCTGGTTCGGATTCGGGTTCGGGTTCGGGTTCGGGGATTCGGCAAAAAATTTTTTGGGCCGGATCCTGGTTCCGCGGGTATATATATAGACATTTTCAAAAAATATATATATATATATTATAAATTTATATATGTATGTATATTCATAGATTCCATACATTTAACATGTCCATGCTCATTCATCATTAGTTCAAAACTTCAAAGTTGAAACATATAATGATAATTATAAGAAGTAGAAGTGTGATTCTCATA